>JARQOC010000005.1:40405165-40514150 GCA_033576535.1 Allobates femoralis
ACTCTAGGTGGCCTAGTCTTAGATGTGTGTGTGTAAAAACAGACTCCATAGGTTAAACCCTGAACCCTGAATACCTCCCTGTGGCGCCTAGCCAGAGGGACGCCACATTACAGCATTTCTATGTGTGAACTTTGGTTAAAGACTTTACTGCTAGCAGCATGTCCTGTGTTTCAGAGCTCAAAGACTGTTTTGTTATTTGACATCCACCTGAGTGATTATTGCAGAGACTTTTCTGTTAAAGCTTCTCCTTAGGCTACCTTCACAGTTGCGTTCCTCCTCCGCAGCGTTCTGCGGAGGGGATCCACAATGTGACCACAGCACCGCAAGTCCCTATCTTTATAATGGGAGCGCACGGTGCTGCGCATGACCGTGCGCACCCATTCACTGCCATATGTGATCTGTGCGCAGGATGATGCCTGCGCTCAAATCACCCAGTCTCGTCCGCACAAGAAATGCAACATGTCGCGTTCGTGGTGCGGACGAGACTGGGTGATTTGTGCGCAGGCATCCGCCTGCGCACAGATCACATATGGCAGTGAATGGGTGCGCACGGTCATGCGCAGCACCGTGCGCTCCCATTATAAAGATAGGGGCTTGCGGTGCTGCGGTCACATTGTGGATCCCCTCCACAGAACACTGCAGAGGGGAACGCAAATGTGAAGGTAGCCTTACAATATTATTGTGTGTTTATGTACTTGATTGCTTGCTGCACCTCTGTTTTCTTTTACTACATGTGTTAATAAAAATCTTTTCAAACTTCATTAAACTTGTTCAGTTGTGTCATTATCTCACACCAAAAGATTCCTGAGTTTTTCACTATAGTTTCTACACTTACCCATAATGCCATGTAGTTACCACATCACATGGTATGGCACAGCCAGTCAGGAAGGGCTATCAGAGCCTGTATAAAAGCGGAAGCAGGGAATGCAGCTGCCATTATGGTGAATCTGGATAGTGAGAAGACATCACAGATCCCAATTTAGTCATAGATATAGGGAGAAAAAGGCCAAAAACACTGAATAAACATTACAGAAAGTGTGTGACATCACAGTATTGATGAACAGCTACCACCCATTTACTAAGCCTGTGTTTTGGTTAAAGATCTTAAAAGGGTAGGGTAGAGTTCTAGGATATCTTAGATTATTACACACATCTTTTCAGGGCTATTGAAGTACTTCATAAAAAATTGAATTTGGGGAAAAACTTGTTGAAGCCAGCAAATTTGAGTTTCAAATGATGTTCTCTTCCCTCATCATTGTTTGTAGCAGTCTGCAGAATTATTGATATTGAATCCATCAGTGACCTGGTTCTGACGGAACTGTTGGTAACCACAGCTCGGGGCTCATGTGATATTGGTCCCGAGACATGGGCTTCTAGAACAATCCCTTCTGAATCGCCTTGTTTCCCCCAGTTAAAATAATAGACCCTGTACTCCCCTCCGGTGCTTCTGCTGCTGTTCCAACACAGTCGGTAACTGCTAGAAAGGAGTTAAATTTTTCTGAACATGTTCGCCAACTTCAAATTCAGCAAGAACATGGCTGATTCGGTTTGGTGATCAGAAACTCGAACACATTCCCAATAGTAAGCAAACATGGTTAAAACATCTGTTTTAAGAGCCAAAACACTTGCCGGAAAACCCGTTGGTTGCAAACTACACCTAACCTATGAATAGGAGTATCCCCAGCCATCGGTTCTACCGGCTTGTGTTAAACCGTAGATTTTTTTTTTACATTTTTTAGACTTTCTGGAGTTTGCAGGTGTTTTGACACCCACAGGGTCTGAATTTTGGAAATAGTGTCAGATGTGGGAGCAGCTATGACAATGACATGTTGGGACCCCTTCCCCCTCCAATCAACTATCTGACAAGACATTAACCACCCCATCCTGTGTCCTTTGTTGAGGACATTTGGCTAGCAGATGCCATTGCCCGGGACTGGTTGCATGGGCTTAAGGCTAATGACTTCCTCGATCAAAGCACCAAGGCAAGGTGGTGGCATTCCTGCAGGATAAGGGGTTGGGTTCTTAGTGGAACATGGCACTAAGCATCTATGCGCCCTGTCAACCTGTCTGCCGTGCAGCATGATAATGTTCCTCACAGACTATTTAACATCTTTGTCTGGGATGAGGTCACTTTCATAAAGTTGTTTGGCATGAAGTTGTGGTTTGCGGTTGGCATATGTCAGGTTGGCACCACCGAGGACTTTGAGAAGTGGCCGGAGGAGGCTGGCCTGGGGAGAATTTGGCATCGGGTGTGGACAAAGTTTCTCTTGATTGGCCAGCCAGGTGCACCCAAATCTATAGGGCATGTCGATGTTCCCCAAGATGGTCCTGGTCCTGTCAGTCCGTGAGGGTGAGGTTGTCCCCTAGTTCCTCCATCATTGCCTCCAGCGGTAGCCATGATGGAGTTTGCTGGGGGCGGGTTGTGGTGGAGAATGATCCTAGAGGAGTAGCCCCTGTGACCACCCCCCCCAAGACCGTCTGACAGCAGAGTACCATGAGAAAATGCCACACTACCCAGGGCATACATGAAAATGACAATAGACAATACCAGTGGACCTCCCTAAAGGCATGTTGGTGGGTTGTTGAGTCAGTGACCCATCCTATAGTTGCCATTTTGGCTGGAGAATTACTTTTGGGACTTATTTTTTTCCAGTTCTTTGTTGTCCTTGACCAAGGCCTGTGTTTGTTATGTTTAGTTAAACCTTTTAACTTTTAGCACCGTTTGCGCTTCACTCTATTGGGCATATATGCAGCCTTTGGGGTCCAACTGAAAGACCTTAATGGACTCTGCCCTTCATGGCCTTTCCACCACTTCAACAGTCTGTGTGCTGCTGCTGATTATGCTTTTTTGTTTGAGACTTACAGTCTGTGTTTGCTATAGTAAAATAGAAGTCTGGATAAAGGGATACATGTATTTACTATGTATGCAGTACACAATACAAGAGCTAATTGATATCTTTGCCTATCTATATAATAGCTATTTCTTTAACAGAGGAAAGAGAGGAAAAATATAAGTGAAAAACAAAGGTAACCAAATCAGGAAAGGAGTAAACACTTTCCACGTTAGGCCATATTGGAGGTACAAGTTCTTTCTGTATTGTATGTATAGACTGTGAAGCAAGGTGTGCACATTTATGGCAGCTGTAATGAATGGTCGTTAATTTACAGAAAAATGTAATTTGATTACTACAGTCTAAAGGAAATGATGGAGTACAGACTCCTTAAGCAGAGACAAGGGTTTGATGGAGGATCTGCATAAAAGTGTTATCTGTGTCTATACTGTTACTATCCTTGCTCTCTGGTACAACAAAGCTGTCATTGAAAGAGTATCTTGATGTTGTTAAATTACTTTGTTAGGCGTATGTAAATAAGCAAGTTTGCAATTGACTATTTTTTTCTATCTACGGTACTTTCATTCTCTTGATATGAGAGCTTTTATCTTACATATTGTACAATTTGTTTCTAAAGGGCTTTACCATCAGTGCCTGGCTGAGTATGCACAGCAGCTAGATTCCAGGAGAGGAGCTAACTCTTAACATTCTAGTCACCTCTTTCCTGCCCTTTGTTAGAATAGCTAGCTGTTCATCTGCAGCCTGCTCATCTACTGACAGGGCTGTCATCACCTTTACAGAACAACATTCCTCCGATACCCAGAATCAGTAATTTCCAGAGCATTTCTTCCAATCACATCTCCCACTTTCCTGAGTTGTGTGCTTGTTAACATGTTTGATTTTCTGTTTGCAGATAGAGTGAATACAGTGTAGACGCAGAACAAATGCTGAAAGACGATGAATGTGTTGTAGAAGGACAAAGTTTTTGACCACAAATGTCACTCAAGGAGGAACACCCAACCCTAAGACGAGTGGCTCAGCAGTCAGCACTGTACGGTGGCTCAGTGGTTAACACTGTATGGTGGCTCAGTGGTTAGCACTGTATAATGGTTCAGTGGTTAGCACTGTATGATGGCTCAGTGGTTAGAACTGTATGGTGGCTCAGTGGTTAGCACTGTATAGTGGCTCAGTGGTTAGCACTGTATATAGTGGCTCAATGGTTAGCACTGTATATGGTGGCTCAGTGGTTAGCAATGTATGATGGTTCAGTGGTTAGCACTGTATGATGGGTCAGTGGTTAGCACTGTGTATGGTGGCTCAGTGGTCAGCACTGTATGGTGGCTCAGTGGTTAGCACTGTATATGGTGGCTGAGTGGTTAGCACTGTATGGTGGCTCAGTGGTTAGCACTGTATAGTGGCTCAGTGGTTAGCACTGTATATGGTGGCTCAATGGTTAGCACTGTATGGTGGCTCAGTGGTTAGCACTGTATGGTGGCTCAGTGGTTAGCACTGTATATGGTGGCTCAGTGGTTAGCACTGTATATGGTGGCTCAGTGGTTAGCACTGTATATGGTGGCTCAGTGGTTAGCACTGTATGGTGGCTCAGTGGTTAGCACTGTATGGTGGCTCAGTGACTAGCACTGTATGGTGGCTCAGTAGTTAACACTGTAGCCTTGCAGTGCTGGGGTCCTGAGTTAAAATCCCACCACAGTAATTGATATGTTCTCCAAGTGTTTGTGTGGGTTTCCTCCAGGTTCTCTGGTTTCTCCTCACACATCAAAGATATACAGCTAGGATGTTTAGACTGTGTGCCCCAATGGGTACAGTGATGATAATGTCTGGAATTGATAGCGTAGTGGAATTGAGTAAAATAAATAAATAAGCAACAATAAATAAAGGGACTGTAGAGTTGTGAGCAGCTCAATAGAAAACTTGAGAATACCCTTTCAATATTTGCCTCTGCTGACCTGCCCCAGTCTACACAGCCCAGCTAGGAAGTGTGAGTCTATGATGTGTGCTCTAGTGGCCAATCTTAAAACTGCAATATTATCACAAAAACTAAAGAAATTACAGTAAATCTTTAAGATTGCAGTCATCTTACTTAATAAATAATTCTAAAAGCAATGTAACAAATTATAGTAGAGCTATAGGCTCCCTGGATGATTTGTGGGCGCTGTTTATTTAAGATCTATCCTATGTTTATCCATTACTAACACATGGAAGTGATTACTGTTTTCAATTGGAGATTTTCAATGCACCGTAATTATCTCATTAAGGGGAGCACATTGTGTTGTGTTACAGGTTTTTTTTTTGTACACTACTGTGTTTAGTTCTTCTGGCAGCCACATAACTTTCAAGCCAAAGTCATATTTTATCTGATTATTTAGCAAGATCCATAATTTGAGTTGATATTTTTCAAAGCTTTGAGAGCAGATCCATGTATCAAGTCTCGGTTGGCGTTGTCATCACATATCGGGAATGAGGAATAGTCATCCCGAATCGGGAATACACTGTTTACATGTAAAGGAGTCTGTGGATCACCATGTGAGTATAGGAATACGTATATTTATTAGAGCACAGTGCGGGATTACGTTTACATTTCATTTTTTTGTTTAGGGGGACTGTAAAATTAATGGGCAAACCTTAGAATTGGTCATTAATACCAAATTAGTAGCGGTATAACTCCAGCTTGATTGAAGAGGCCTATTAGCTGAGCAGTGTAACTATTAGCTGAGCAGTTTGCCTCCTTCATTGTTCACAGCTCTGTATATTTCATAGCACACATTCCTGGTGTTACATCTTAAAGCAGTTCAGTCCTACTTAAAGGGGTTGTCTGGTACTGTTACATTGTTTGCCTATCCTTGGGATAGGTGTGCAACATCATCCAGGACATCAGCTGTTTCTTGTGCCAACAGCGGGCAAAAGTGCTCAGTTGCAAAGCTGCACAGCTCCATCATCTCTATAGTGGCTGCACTTGGGTCTTGTACATTCAGCTCCTATTGATTCAAACATGTGGCCAATTTGCAGTACCCGCCTATAGCCACAATTGAGTTGACTGAGTTGTAATGTGCAGCACTTTCAACTGAGCATTTCCAGACGCCAATAGCATAGGGAACAGATGATTGGTGGTAGTGTTGGGTGTAGCACCCCCACCAATCAAATATGGATAACCTATCCCAAGGGTAGGCCAACAATGTACAACCGCTTTAAAGAGGACCTGTCACCAAACCAGGCATGGTGATCTAATTACAGCACTGGATGCAGCATGTCTGCAGCATCCAGGCAATGGGCCCCCCAGCACTTGAGCAGCCCTGTACCCCGAGTGAATACACTTAGAAAACTTACATCCTGCAGCCATAAAGGAGGTGGGTAGGGGCTGGAGCCAAAGGGCAGATTAACACCCCCTGCATGTTTAATCTGCCCACCATCTTTAAAGATGACCTATCGACATGTCAAAAGTGTCTAGTTTTTCTTTATGGATGAAAAAGGAAATGGGTATTTCAGATCACCACTCACCGCTCATGACTGTATCCGATGCTCCAGCACAGGAGAAGCCAAGCCTAGGGATTTTGCAGTAAACTCTAATGAAAGAAAGAAATCCTCCAGCGAGCGTAGAATACAGTATTCCCGACTTATGCAAAAACTTGGAAATTTAATAAGCCATAATGTTACAAAAATAGACAAACTACACACCCCAACCCCATTTAAAACCAACACGTTTCGGCGATGCCTTATTCATGGTGTTACACAATGTTATACCATGAATAAGGCAACGCCAAAACACATTGAACACATTGGTTTTTAGGAGAGTTGGGGTGTGTAGTTTGTCTATTTTTGTAACCTTATGGCTTATTACATTTCCACGTATTTGCATAAGTCAGGAATACTGTATTCTACGCTCGCTGAAGGATTTCTTTCTTTCATTGAGTTTTTTTAGTTTTTTCTGCACACCCTTAAGTATACCATTTTCTTTAGTTTTTTCTTCACAAAGCCACTATATGGTTCCAAAGGTATGGGTCTTTTTATCTAGTGAAAAGCCATTGGATTTACTGAAGAAAAAATATAAGTAATCCTAGGTCGTTGAGTATTTTTGAGCTAAGGTATTACTTCTAAAATATAACATTTATTGAATTTATTTAATACAAGGGGACCGATATGTCCCAACTTATACAGTCGAACAATTGACACACAATAAGGGGAAAAGGGGATTGCAATAACCCTGTTTTTTCCCTAACTTGCCCTGCCTGGCAATGGAGTTTTAAACACGTGAAAACCCCTCTTGTTGGTGTCCCCGTACCACGACGGCTGGCCCTACTGACCCTTTACTGGTGTCCTAATAAGGGGTCAATCACACAGCACACTTACAAAATCCCCCTGTGTAACAACAATGTACCCAGGAAATAAAGGGTGTGGGGTTAATCCTCAGAGTCCAGGTCTATCCCGCAAACTCAGTGGTACAAGCAAAAAAAAGCACTCAAGACATGCCAACCCAAAATATGGAGGTATTCCCTTTAGTTGATACTAGCTCTTATGGGACAAAAGAGTTATACTGTCAACCTCTTGTTTAAAGATTTGTACTGCCGATACATAGATCCCCAACAAGTGTTTGGTAAGTCAGAGATGAGTATGCCCAGTTTTTACCATAGGTTTCCCTCCTTACAATAAAGAAACATAACAAGTCCTAGTTCAGGACTCAGGCCCAGCTCTGGAATACACTTCTATGTCCCCTTATCAGTATCTTTGCTAGTCAGCTAGGAACCAAAGCACCGGCACAGCACAAGATGCACTTCAATCACATATAGATCACACAGGTACTTAGATTTTGTTTTTACTTTTTCCACCTTTATATATTTTTGAACATTTTTCAAACATTTTATGTTTGGTAACTAAACTTTCACAGATCGAGATTTAGGATGAACAGAAATTTAAAGATAAAGCAACAGACAGAGTAAACCGAGAGAGAGAGAGAGATTGAGAAAAAAGAGAAAGAAATTGGAGATAGAAAGAGAAGAAATTAATTAACATTTCCCTCAATCGATAAAGAACACAGATACATCCAACATTATTGACATTGAAGCCATTGTAGTCATCCTTGTGCACACAAAATGAAGTCACTGGACAAGGTCTTAACATCAAGGAACATTTCACTGGTGATGAAGACACGGCTCGTGCATAGTCTGATCTATTCTGCAGGAACATTTCACTGGTGATGAAGACACGGTTCGTACATAGTCTGGTCTGTTCTGTAGTAACATATGGAAGTGACACCTGGATGGTAAAGGAACAAGATAGAAGAAGGATCAACGCCTTCATAATGTAGAGCTGGAGAAGGATGTTATCAATACCATGGATGGCAAGAAGAACAAACACATCAATACTGGAACAAATCAAGCCAGACATGTCACTGGAAGGAAGGATCACCAAGATAAAACTTATCTACACATCATATGAAGAGAGCAATCACTGGAGAAGGACATCATGGTGGGAAGAATAGAAGGATCAAGGCGAAGAGGAAGAGCAGCAACTTGATGGCTTGATACTATCAAGATAATGATGGAGAAGACCCTGATGGACCTATCTAGGTTTGAAGAAGACCCTGATGGACTTATATAGGCTTGGAAAAGACCCTGGTTGACCTATCTAGGTTTGAAGAAGACCCTGGTGGACCTGTCTAGGCTTTGTGAAAACCTTTATGGACCTATCTAGGCTTGTTGAAGACGCTGGTTGACCTGTCTAGGCTTGGAGAACTCCCTGATTGACCTATCTAGGTTTAGAGAAGACCCTGGTGGACCTATTTAGGCTTGGAGAGGACCCTAATGGACCTTTCTAGGCTGCACAAGATTGATATTCCTACAGTGTGTTCATCCATCAAGATGCTATGGCTTGAGATCGAGCTGAAAGGCGTTAAAAGTACAAACAAACACACAGGATATATCTTCAATGAGATCTAATAGGTTATTTATAAATCAGCCTATGGGAAAAAGACCCTGGGTGGGGGGTGATTGTCTCCACATGTCACCTTCAAATTGACTTGCCTTCTTCTGGTCCTATAGACCCTTTTATTGTGTTAGACCCTGGACCCTCTCGAGAAACTGCTGATACTCTGATGGGATCAGGACAGCCTTTTTGACCAATCATAATTGAAGATGTTTCACTTTAATAATAGGGAAATCCATTGAAAATGCAGAAATTGTGAAATTAGGTCAGGGGGTTGGTAATATTTTTAATTGTATTTTAACTTTTGTCGACAGCGTTATCTGTTACTGACAAATCCTGTTTTATGACATGTGCCTCTATTTCCTGGGACTGATCTGCTGACGTAATAGTGGTGATCTCTTCTTCTGAAGGTGCAGATTTACACGGCGGCGGGTCACTTCTGCGTCCGTGACGTGGGGCTGTGAAAACATTACAAGCTCGGGGCCCGTTTGGGTTCACTGCAGCTATAAAAGCTCTTGTAGCACAAAGCCGATGGAGATTGAATATATCCCCTATGTAGCTGTTAGGGGCCACCATGGTCCACTATTTCCATACATTTACATGCTCACAGTCATATACGGTGCACAGGAGACCGGGATTATTGACCTAATTAAAGCTGAACTTGTACAGTGACTAATTTATTAAGGAAGTGACCCCGCTCTCACAGATGCCTCATGGCTTGGTTTATTTATTGTAATGAGAAGTAAATGAAGACCACCTGGATTGAATGGATTCATTGATAACCGAGCATTATAAACATTATTGATAAGCGTCACGGAGTGGGTTTAACAAGAGGTAGACAACTTCCATGGCTTCCATATGGTGGAGTACAGCTGCTAGATTTATGCACTGCATATGGGTGAAGCTACTAGATTTGCTGATGTAACAGGATTACCTTATTTATATGCGGTATATATGTATATACCGTATATACTCGTGTATAAGCCGACCCATGTATAAGCCGACCCCCCTACTTTTGCCCCCAAAACCTGGGAAAACCTATTGACTCGTGTATAAGCCGAGGGTGGACCCCAGCACAGGTATACAGCCCCTAGCAGTGTGGTATACAGCAGCCTCCCCAGTGGTAATATAAAGCAGCCTCCCCAGTGGTAGTATAAAGCAGCCTCCCCAGTGGTAGTATACAGCAGCCTCCCCAGTGGTGTATACAGGCAGCCTCCCCAGTAGTGTATACAGGCAGCCTCACCAGTGGTGTATACAGGCAGCCTCCCCAGTGGTAGTATACAGGCAGCCTCCCCAGTGGTAGTATACAGGCAGCCTCCCCAGTGGTGTATACAGGCAGCCTCCCCAGTGGTAGTATACATTCAGCCTCCCCAGTGGTGTATACAGGCAGCCTCCCCAGTGGTGTATACAGGCAGCCTCCCCAGTGGTAGTATACAGGCAGCCTCCCCAGTGGTGTATACAGGCAGCCTCCCCAGTGGTAGTATACAGGCAGCCTCCCCAGTGGTGTATACAGGCAGCCTCCCCAGTGGTAGTATACAGGCAGCCTCCCCAGTGGTGTATACAGGCAGCCTCCCCAGTGGTGTATACAGGCAGCCTCCCCAGTGGTGTATACAGGCAGCCTCCCCAGTGGTAGTACACAGGCAGCCTCCCCAGTGGTGTATACAGGCAGCCTCCCCAGTGGTGTATACAGGCAGCCTCCCCAGTGGTAGTATACAGGCAGCCTCCCCAGTGGTGTATACAGGCAGCCTCCCCAGTGGTGTATACAGGCAGCCTCCCCAGTGGTGTATACAGGCAGCCTCCCCAGTGGTAGTATACAGGCAGCCTCCCCAGTGGTGTATACAGGCAGCCTCCCCAGTGGTAGTATACAGGCAGCCTCCCCAGTGGTGTATACAGGCAGCCTCCCCAGTGGTAGTATACAGGCAGCCTCCCCAGTGGTGTATACAGGCAGCCTCCCCAGTGGTGTATACAGGCAGCCTCCCCAGTGGTGTATACAGGCAGCCTCCCCAGTGGTAGTACACAGGCAGCCTCCCCAGTGGTGTATACAGGCAGCCTCCCCAGTGGTGTATACAGGCAGCCTCCCCAGTGGTAGTATACAGGCAGCCTCCCCAGTATACAGGCAGCCTCCCCAGTGGTGTATACAGGCAGCCTCCCCAGTGGTGTATACAGGCAGCCTCCCCAGTGGTGTATACAGGCAGCCTCCCCAGTGGTGTATACAGGCAGCCTCCCCAGTGGTAGTGGCTGCGGCACCTGTCAAAATAACAAACACTTTATACATCACCTCTCCGGCGCAGCTCCACCGCTCCTCCGGTCCCGGCTTCTTCCTTCTTGTGCCGGCTTCTAGTGCTGTGACCGCGCGCAGGAAATGACGTCATCTCCTGTGCCCGGTCACATGACACCGGCACAAGAAGGAAGAAGCCGGGACCGGAGGAGCGGAGGACCGGAGGAGCGGAGGAGCTGCGCCGGAGAGGTGATGTATAAAGTGTTTGTTATTTTGACAGGTGCCGCAGCCTGGGGGAGACATAATAAGGAGGGGGGGCTGTGTGTTACTGCTGGGGGCCAGTGTAGTGCAATATGCACGGCATCCCCCCGCCGCTGATGGACGGGGGGATGCCGTGCATATTCATTACACTAATGAGGCGGCCCGCCAGTGTAGTGCAATATGCACGGCATCCCCCCGCCGCTGATGGACGGGGGGATGCCGTGCATATTCATTACACTAATGAGGCGGCCCCACGTGACCGCCCGCGGTCACTGCGGCCCCCTCCTGCCTCCTCCAGCACCCGGTCACAGCCCCCCCCCACAGTATACCGAGTGACTCGCGTATAAGCCGAGGGGGGCACTTTTCAGCCTAATTTTTAGGCTGAAAAACTCGGCTTATACGCGAGTATATACGGTATATAAATTTATGAATATAGCGCCAACATATTCCGCATGGCTCTATAATTCAGAGGTTCATATACAAACAGTCATAAGTGACATTTATAAAAAAAAAAAAAAAAAGAATAATTTAAGCAAACATAATGACAGCCCTGCTCATAAGAGCTTACAATCTAGAATGAGGTCGGGATAACACGAAGTACAGGGACTTATTTACAATGATGGTCCAGCCAACTTGAAGAAACAGGACATAGATAAAAGCTGCATGAATGGCCACCAGGCAATCTGTGTAGACCTTTTGGGTTTGTTGGAGTTTAATGGAGAATTATAGTCAGAGAAATAGTGACTGGGCTATAAACAAAGACTTTGATTAGGGGGTGTTATAGGCCAACCTTAAAAAGATGGGTTTTTAGGGAATGCCTGAAACTGTGTAAGTTGTAGCTAGTTCTAATGTCTTGGGGTAGAGCATTCCCGAGAATTGATGCAGCTTGGAAGAAGTCTTGGAGCTGGGAGTGGGAGGTTTGGATTAGTGCGGATGTTAGTCAGATGTCGCTTGGGACGATATGCAGTGATGAGGGAGGAGATGTAGGAGAGCTTTGTGTATATATATACCTTCCCATCTGCATCCCAGCTGCTATCTCTAACCACGTCACTCGGCCTCTCACAGCTCTCAACCTCTAAGACACACAAGGGTGGCAACACCCTTGACCTGATCTTTACCCGGCTCTGCTCTACCTCCTCCTTAGATAACTCACCTCTTCTCTCAGACCACAACATTCTCTCCTTCTCACTTACTAACCCTCACTCACCACAGCCCACCCCTACCTATCAAACATCCAGAATTCTACAGGCAATTAACCCTCATGCACTCACAGACTCCCTCATCTCATCACTGTCCCTAATCTCCTCATTCTCCTGTCCAGATCTGGCAGTAAATCACTATAATAACACTCTCAGAAGCTCCCTGGACCAAGTAGCACCCCTCACCTTTAGACCCTCCAAACATAGAACAAAACAGCCCTGGCTCACATCACAAACTCGATTTCTCCAGCGATGCTCGAGGAGTGCTGAACGCCTACTCACCAGAAGACTTTATTCATTATAAATTGATGCTAAAAACCTACAACTCCGCCATTCACCTTGCCAAACAAACCTACTTCACCACCCTCATTTCCTCACTATCTAACAATCCAAAAAAACTCTTTGACACCTTTCACTCTCTCCTCAGTCCTAAAGTGCAGGCCCCTATCACCGACCTCTGTGCTGATGATCTGGCCTCTTACTTTATGGAGAAAATAAACAACATCCGCCAGGAAATCAGCTCCCAGCCTCCAAGCGCTGACACTCCCATTCTTAACCACATCTTCTCCAGCTCACTCTCCACATTTGACCCAGTTACAGAAGAAGAGGTTGCCAGGCTCCTCTCTTCTTCCCGTCCCACTACATGCACCACTGACCCCATCCCCTCACACCTACTCCAGTCTCTCCGTCCGGTCGTCACCACTCACCTAAACAAAATCTTCAACCTCTCCCTCTCTTCGGGCATCTTCCCCTCCTTCTTCAAACACTCGATCATTACTCCATTATTAAAGAAAGCTTCTCTCGATCCATCCTGCACAAATAACTACAGACCAGTCTCCAACCTCCCCTTCATCTCTAAACTCCTGGAGCGCCTGGTCTACTCCTGCCTCACCCGTTACCTCTCCGCTCACTCTCTTCTAGATCCATTGCTGTCTGGCTTCTGCCCCCTTCACTCTACATAAACTGCCCTCATCAAATTGACCAATGACCTTCTGACAGCAAAACGTAATGGTAACCACTCTCTGCTTATTCTTCTAGATCTCTCTTCAGCTTTTGACACTGTTGACCACCAGCTTCTACTCTCTATGTTGCACTCCATTGGTATAAAGGACACCGCTCTCTCCTGGCTCTCTTCCTATCTTTCTGACCTCTCTTTCAGTGTATCATTTGCTGGCTCTACTTCCCCCCTTCTTCCTCTCACTATTGGGGGTCCCTCAGGGTTCAGGCCTTGGACCTCTTGTCTTCTCTCTCTACACAGCCCCGATTGGACACACCATCAGCAGATTTGGCTTCCAGTACCATCTTTATGCTGACGACACACAATTATACACTTCAGCTCCTAACCTTACCCCTGCGGTGTTAACGAACACCAATGACTGTCTAGCTGCTGTTTCCAACATCATGTCGGCTCTCTATTTAAAACTCAACCTCTCAAAAACTGAACTTCTTTTGCTCCCGCCCTCCACTAACCTCCCTAAATCTGCCATCTCTCTCTGTGTGCGGTACCACGATAACTCCTAGGCAGCAGGCTCGCTGTCTGGGTGTCACGTTTCACACCGATCTCTCCTTCACCTCCTATATACAATCTCTCGTCCGTTCTTGTCGCTTACACCTGAAGAATATCTCTAGAGTTTGCCTTTTTCTCACCATGGAAACAACTAAAACCCTCACCGTGGCCCTAATCCATTCCCGCCTTGATTATTGCAATTCTCTACTAATCGGCCTCCCCCTCTCAAAACTTTCCCCTCTACAGTCCATCCTTAATGCAGCAGCCAGTCATTGCACTGGCTGCCTATACACTGCAGGATAAAGTTCAATTTTCTTGTTCTCACCCACAAAGCTATTCACAATACAGCGCCCCACCAACATCTCCTCACTCATCTCTGTCTATCACCCCACCCGTTCTCTACGTTCTACAAAAGAGCTTCGACTAACATCTGCACTAATCCTATCCTCCCACTCCCGGCTCCAAGACTTCTCCTGAGCCGCACCAATTCTCTGGAATGCTCTACCCCAAGAAATCAGGACCATCCACAACTTGCGTGGCTTTAGAAGTTCACTAAAAACACATCATTTCAAGGTGGCCTATCATGCTCCCTAACAAAATTTCTTTGTACTGTACATAGCCCATTCACTATCTCTCTCGACATAACTCTTCTTCAAACTCCACCAAACCCAAAAGGTCTACACAGATTGTCTGGTGACCATTCATGTAACTTTATTTCTATCCTCCATTTCCTCATGATGCCTGGACCATTAGTGTTATAAGCCCCTGTACTTGGTATAACCCCTATCTCGTTGTAGATTGTAAGCTCTTGAGCCGGGTCACCCTAATTTTTTTGTTTTATCTATTGTATTGAATTGTTTACATTGATTTTATGCTTATTGTATTGTTTCCTATTATTGTACTGTCTTCTTTCTCTACTGGAATTACTGTATTATATTGTGTATTTTCTTACTGCATTATACTGTGTATTTTCATCTATTACCCACTGCATTGTAAAGCGCTGCGGAATATGTTGGCGCTATATAAAGATTTATTATTATAAATATTTATTATTATTTATTATATAGTTTACTGGCCTTCAACTTGATCTGGAGCCATGGTGACTTGATGGATGAACGCTGTGTAGGAAGATCGATCATGTGCCACCTAGATAGGTCCACCAGGGTCTTCTCCAAGCCTAGATAGGTCCACCAGGGTCTTCTACAAGCTTAAATATGTCCACCAGGGTATTCTCCAAGCCTAGATAGGTCCACCAGGGTCTTCTCCAGGTCTAGATGGGTTCACCAGGGTTTTCTCCAAGCCTATAGAGGTCCACCAGGGTCTTCTCCAGACCTAGATGGTTCCACCAGGGTTTTCTCCAAGCCTAGATAGGTCCACCAGGCTTTTCTATAATCCACCAGGGTCTTCTCCATTATATATATACTAGATGGTGGCCCGATTCTAAAGAATCGGGTAGTCTAGAATCTATATAGAGTTTATTTAGTAATAGGGGAGTGCTGTGAAATTAATTGTGTGTATACAGGCGGCTCAGTGGTTAGCAGAGTATACGGTGGCTCAGTGGTCAGCAGTGAGTGCGGTGGCTCAGTGGTTAGCAGTGAGTGCGGTGGCTCAGTGGTCAGCAGTGAGTGCGGTGGCTCAGTGGTCAGCAGTGAGTGCGGTGGCTCAGTGGTCAGCAGTGAGTGCGGTGGCTCAGTGGTCAGCAGTGAGTGCAGTGGCTCAGTGGTCAGCAGTGAGTGCGGTGGCTCAGTGGTCAGCAGTGAGTGCGGTGGCTCAGTGGTCAGCAGTGAGTGCGGTGGCTCAGTGGTCAGCAGTGAGTGCGGTGGCTCAGTGGTCAGCAGTGAGTGCGGTGGCTCAGTGGTCAGCAGTGAGTGCGGTGGCTCAGTGGTCAGCAGTGAGTGCGGTGGCTCAGTGGTCAGCAGTGAGTGCGGTGGCTCAGTGGTCAGCAGTGAGTGCGGTGGCTCAGTGGTCAGCAGAGAGTGCGGTGGCTCAGTGGTCAGCAGTGAGTGCAGCACAGGCTGGAGGGGGCAGAGGCTGGAGGGGGAAAGGAGGGAGGAGGCAGAGGAGGCAGAAACTGGAGGGGTTAGAGGAGGGAGGGGTCAGAGGAGGGAGGGGGCGGAGGCTGGGGGGCAGAGGAGAGCGGAGGCTGGGGGGGCAGAGGATAACGGAGGCTGGAGGGCTGAACACTCACTGGGCTGTTGGCGGTCAGCGGCAAGGCTGGCGGCGGTTCCGGAGGCCGGCCCCGGAGTGGCGGCGGGGCTAGCTCCGTGATGGAGGAGAGTCACCGGGTGTGTGGAGAGAGTGGCAGGACTGGGAGCGGTGCCGGCGGAGGCCGCACACCGGAGTGTGGGCCGGTCCGGGCCGGTTCCCGCATGTTGGTGGGCGCACAGCAGGCTGTGTGCGGAGCCAGTGGCGGGATGGCGGTCCCTGATGGAGAGTGGGCGGTGAGCAGCAGGGCTGTGGGCCGGATGTGGGTGGGCGCAGACGGGGCTCTGTGCAGGGCCGGTGGCGGGATAACGGGGAGTGGTGGCGCTTTAGCGCCCACGGCGAGGCGCTGTGCCATTTTGTCAGCGGCTCGCGGTGAGCGCTATGCGCTCACCGCTCGTGGGTCTGGTACTTCCGGTTCCGGTCTTTGACACAGGGCGCAGGCCATCACGGAAGTTGAGCGGATTGGCGGGAAGTGGCCTTCGGTTTTTATATATAAGATATATATATAGCAGTACGATGGTATATGGTGGTAATTAGAGCACATGTATAGCAGCACTATAGTATATGGCGGTAGATTATAGTAAATGTATAGCAGCACTATAGTATATGGCGGTACATTACAGTACATGTATAGCAGCACTATAGTATATGGTGGTACATTATAGCACATGTATAGCAGCACTATGGTATATGGCGGTACATTACAGTACATGTATAGCAGTGCTATGGTATATGGCGGTACATTACAGTACATGTATAGCAGCACTATGGTATATGGCAGTACATTATAGCACATGTATAGCAGCACTCTGGTATATGGCAATACTGCGGTGACCGCGGTCCCCCACTCCTCCTGGCCCCCGGTCGTCCACAGTAAAAATAAAAAAATCCTGAGTGAGGATACTCACCTGTCCGGCGGCTCGCTCCGCCTCCGCCTTGTAGGTCCTACAGGCCTTTAGGACCTGTAGTTGCCTGGGCAAGCAATCAGCTGAGGAGGTGAGGGGGGGCAGGATTGTGTTGGGGGGGCAGAATGGAGCGAGTGGGGAAAGAGTATGGAGGCGGGGCAACAGGATGTAGGCGGGGCAACAGGATGGAGGCGGGGCAACAGGATGGAGGCGGGGCAACAGGATGGAGGCGGGGCAACAGGATGGAGGCGGGGGGGCAGGATGGAGCGAGCGGGGCAGGATGGAGGCGGGGGAGCAAGAAGAGCGGGGGGCAGGATGGATTGAGCGGGGCAGGATGGAGGCGGAGGAGCAGGATGAAGCCGAAGGGGCAGGATTGAGCAGGATGGAGCGGGAGGAGCAGGATGGAGGGGGCGGAGCAGGATGGAGGCGGCGGGGCAGGATGGAGGGGGCGGGGCAGGATGGAGACGGAGGGGCAGGATGGAGACGGAGGGGCAGGATGGAGACGGAGGGGCAGGATGGAGACGGAGGGGCAGGATGGAGACGGAGGGGCAGGATGGAGACGGAGGGGCAGGATGGAGACGGAGGGGCAGGATGGAGGTGAGTGGCGCAGGATGGACAGAGCGAGGCAGGATGGAGAAGGCAGGGCAGGATGGAGGCGGCAGGGCAGGATGGAGATGGCAGGGCAGGATGGTGGTGGGGGAGGGGGGAGGATGTAGGGGGCGGGGCAGGATGTTGGCGGGGGGTGAGGATGGTGGTGGGGGTGCGGGATGGAGTCGGGGGGGCAGGATGGTGTTGGGGGGCAGGATGGATAGGGGGGGCAGGATGGATAGGGGGGGCAGGATGGAGGCGCTCCTCCTGACCCCTTCCGCTCCCCGCGGCACCCGTCCCTCTGGGCCTCCAGTCTCTGCGGCCGCCCTCCCTCTGGGGCTGCACACCCCCCTCCCCTTCATGGTGATAATAAAAATAAAAAAACCTCAGTGAGGATACTTACCCTGCGGCGGCTCGCTCCACCCGTCTTGTAGGTGGCAGGACAGGAGCTGTCGTTGGCTGGGAAACCGATCTGCTGGGGGTGAGTGGGCAAAGCGGGGGTCAGTGGGCAGAGTGGGGGATGAGTGGGAAGAGCAGGGGTTAGTGGGCAGAGTCATTGGGCAGAGCAGGGGTCAGTGGGCATAATCAGTAGTCAGAGCAGGGTCAGTAGGCAGAGCTGGGGTCTGTGGGCAGAGCTGGGGTCAGTGGGCATGGTCAGTAGCCAGAGGGGGGGGGGTAGGTAGGCAGAGCAGGGTCAGAGGGCAGAGCGGGGGTGAGTGGGCAGAGTGGGGGGTGAATGGGCAGAGCATGGTCAGTGAGCAGGATTGGGGCATCAGTGGTCAGAGCAGGGTCATAGCGGGGGTCAGTGGTCAGAGCAGGGGTTAATGGGCAGAGTGATTGGGCAGAGCAGGGGTCAGTGGGCACAGTCAGTAGGCACAGCAGGGGTTAGTGGGAAAAATCAGTGGGTAGAGCAGGGGTGAGTGGGCAGAGCAGGGGTGAGTGGGCACAGTCAGTGAGCAGAGCAGGGGTCAGCGGGCAGAGCGGGGGTGAGTGGGCAGAGCAGGGTTTAGTGGGCATAGCAAGGGTTATTGGGCACAGTCAGTGGGCAGAACAGGGGTTAGTGGGCAGAGCGGCGGTCAGTGGGCACAGTGAGTGGGCAGAGAAGGGTGAGTGGGTAGAGCATGGGTGAGTGGGCACGGTCAGTTGGCAGAGCAGGGGTCAGTGGGCATGGTGAAAGGGCAGAGCGGGGGGTGAGTGAACAGAGGGTGGTCAGTGGGCAGGCCAGGGTGAGTGGTAAAAGCAGGGGCGAGTGGGCAGAGCGGGGGTGAGTGGGCAGAGCGGGAGTAAATGAGCAGAGCAGGGTCAGTAGGCAGTGTGAGGGGTCAGTGGCCAGAGCATGGTCAGTGGGCAGTGTGAGGGGTAAGTGGGCATAGCATGTTCAGTGGGCAGTGTGAGGCGTGAGTGGGCAGTGTGAGGGGTCAGTGGGCAGTGTGAGGGGTCAGTGGGCAGAGCAGGGTCAGTGTGAGGGGTGAGTGGGCAGAGCAGGGTCAGTGGGGTGTGTGAGGGGTCAGTGGGCAGAGCAGGGTGAGTGGGCATTGAGGGGTCAGTGGGCAGAGCATGTTCAGTGGGCAGAGGAGGGTCAGTGGGCAGTGTGAGGGGTCAGTGGGCTGAGCAGGGTGAGTGGGCAGAGCAGGGTCAGTGAGGGGTCAGTGGGCAGAGCAGGGTCAGTGTGAGGGGTCAGTGGGGGGTGAGTAGGCAGAGCAGGATGAGTGGCCAGTGTGAGGGGTCAATGGGGCGAGCAGGGTGAGTGGGCAGAGCATGGTCAGTGGGCATAATGGTGGGTGAGTGGACAGAGAGGGGGTGAGTGAGCAGAGAGGGGGTGAGTGGGCAGAATGTGGGTGAGGGGGCAGAGAGGGGGTGAGGGGGCAGAGTTTGGGGGTGAGTGGTCAGAGTGGGGGTCAGTGGTCAGAGTGGGTGTCAGTGGGCAGAGCAGGGGCAGAGTGGGGGTGAGGGGGGCAGAGGGGGTGAGGGGCAGAGTTGGGGGGTGAGTGGGCAGAGTTGGGGTCAGTGGTCAGAGTGGGGGTGAGTGGGCAGGGTCAGAGTGGGGGTCAATGGTCAGAGTGGGGGTGGGTGGGCAGAGCAGGGTCAGGGGCAGAGTGGGGGTCAGTGTGCAGAGTGGGGGTGAGGGGGCAAAGAGGGGGTCAGGGGGAAGAGTAGGGGGTGAGTGGGCAGAGTTTGGGGGGTGAGTGGGCAGAGTGGAGGGTCAGTGGTCAGAGTGGGGGTGAGTGGGCAGAGCAGGGTCAGGGGCAGAGAGAGGGTCAGTGTGCAGAGTGGGGTGTGAGGGGGCAGAGAGGGGTTCAGGGGGAAGAGTAGGGGGGTGAGTGGGCAGAGTTTGGGGGTGAGTGGGCAGAGTGGGGGCGAGTGGTCAGAGTGGGGGTCAGTGGGCAGAGCAGGGGCAGAGTGGGGGTCAGTGTGCAGAGTGGGGGTGAGGGGGGCAGAGAGGGGTTCAGAGGAAAGAGTAGGGGGGTGAGTGGGCAGAGTTTGGGGGTGAGTGGGCAGAGTGGGGGCCAGTGGTCAGAGTGGGGGTCAGTGGGCAGAGCAGTGGCAGAGTGGGGGTCAGTGTGGCAGAGTGGGGGTGAGTGGGCAGGGTCAGGGGCAGAGTGGGGGTCAGTGGGCAGAGCAGGGGGTGAGGGGGGCAGAGGGGGTGAGTGGGCAGAGTTGGGGGGTGAGTGGGCAGAGTTGGGGTCAGTGGTCAGAGTGGGGGTCAGTGGTCAGAGTGGGGGTCAGTGGGCAGAGCAGGGTCAGGGGCAGAGTGGGGGTGAGGGGGCAGAGTGGGGGTGAGGGGGCAGAGTGGGGGTGAGGGGGCAGAGAGGGGGTCAGGGGGAAGAGTAGGGGGGTGAGTGGGCAGAGTTTGGGGGTGAGTGGGCAGAGTGGGGGCCAGTGGTCAGAGTGGGGGTCAGTGGGCAGAGCAGGGGCAGAGTGGGGGTGAGGGGGGCAGAGAGAGGGTGAGGGGGCAGAGTTGGGGGGTGAGTGGTCAGAGTGGGGGTCAGGGGCAGAGAGGGGTTCAGGGGGAAGAGTAGGGGGGTGAGTGGGCAGAGTTTGGGGGTGAGTGGGCAGAGTGGGCGTCAGGGGCAGAGTGGGGGTCAGTGGTCAGTGTGGGGGTGGGTGGTCAGAGTGGGCGTCAGGGGCAGAGTGGGGGTCAGTGTGGGGGTGGGTGGTCAGAGTGGGGGTCAGTGTGGGGGTCAGGGGCAGAGTGAGGGTCAGTGGTCAGTGTGGGGGTGGGTGGTCAGAGTGGGCGTCAGGGGCAGAGTGGGGGTCAGTGTGGGGGTGGGTGGTCAGAGTGGGGGTCAGTGTGGGGGTCAGGGGCAGAGTGAGGGTCAGTGGTCAGTGTGGGGGTGGGTGGGCAGAGCGGGGGTGAGGAGATCGTGGGTCAGTGTGCAGCGCAGGGGGATGAATAGGCAGAGTAGGTGAGATCGGGACAGGACCTTTGATGACGTCACGGTCATGTGATATGTGACTCCACCCATCATCGTGACGTCATCAGAGGTCCTCAAGCCCCATGAATAGAGATCGTGGCTGGCTGGAGGGAGCTGTGGTAAGAGGCGGGGGGGGGGTGACCGGAGAGTGGGGGGTGACCGGAGAGTGGAGGGCGGCTATGGTGACAGGCAGGGGGGTGATGGGGCAGCGGGGGGAAGTGTTGTGACAGGCGGGGAGCGCGGGCAGTGGAGGATGGCTATGGTGACAGGCAGGGGGGTGATGGGGCAGCAGGGCTGTGGGCCGGATGTGGGTGGGCGCAGACGGGGCTCTGTGCAGGGCCGGTGGCTGGGGCTCTGTGGGTCTGGTGCTTCCGGTTCCGGTGTTTGACACAGGAGGGAGGCCATCACGGAAGCGGAAGCGGATTTTGGGCGGAAGTGGCCTTCGGGTTTTATATAATAGATATATAATTTTGTTATACCCTACACGTAAATTCGAATGTTGGTCTGCTGTTCATATTTCTCATCTTTTGAGCCAAAACAGACGAACTTTCACTGTAGACAACCTGCCCTGATCTGTGTTTACTGGCATCTAAATTCAGTTGGGACCTGTTCTGTGCCCTGTGCTGCCTGTGGTGGCGCTAGAGTAAACACTCACTGCTTCACTCTTTGTTCACAGGGAACCAATTAACAAAAAAGAGTTGTCAAGCAAACGTCCCTTTAAATGATAACTTTGCTTGTGATCCTGTAATTCATAACAGATTTAAAGTTTCGCTCGTTCCATTAACCCTTCAAAGTGGTTTTCCCATAAACATCTTTTAGCATTTATTCACAAGAATGGGGTCACAAATTCCCCTGCGAGAGGTTAAAAAATGTAATTTTTGTAGTGAGTTTTTTACATCATATACGTTTTAATATTTTTTTAAACTTTTTCTTTAATTTGATAAACAATTGAAAGTTTTGTTACTTTTTAATAAGTTTGTCCAGAATGGAAAGTTATGAAATTTTGCAAATCACTTTATTAGGGAATTTGTTTTATTCTTGTAAAATATGACATATACCTTGCTGCCAAACCTCTGCTTTTCCCTAGTCTATTTCCCTACCTTTGGTTGCCCTGATATCAGAATGCCCTCATTAGGAGTCCAGCTGATGGCAGTGATGGGTCGGCTCTTGTCTCCTCCTCTGAATGTTCAGCTTATCACTTGCAGCAGCTTCTCCCCATGCATTTTGACACAGGTAAGACATGCCAGTGTGGGGTTTCCCCACACCTAGCAGTCATATGTCATGTGGAGGATTGAAGATGGGTATGAAGGTGTAATAAAGATGGAGCCAAGATATGTCTTTGTTTTTATTTCTAATAAAATGTTTTTTCTATGTGTTTTGTGTCTTCTTGCCTACTAACTTGATTTTCTTAATGGGCAGGTGTAATATTGACCCGACAATAAGAATCTCGGGTTTAATGCCAGCTGGCAATACAAAGCTGGCATTAACCCCTTATTAAACAGCTTTCCACTGCCACCAGGGCTGCTGAAAGAGCCAGATAAATCACCTGAAAATAGTGCTATGAAAGAATGCGCCATTTACAGGCTGAGGGCTGCTATTCTTTATTGTGGGGGGCCCTAAAACAATGGGCCCTCCCCCCACTCAGAATACCAGCCCCCAACTGTCTAATTTTACCTTGGCTGGCAATTCAAAATAGGACGAAGCCTATGAATTTTGTTTGGAATTAAGGTAAAATTAGGCAGCTGAGGGTGGCAGCTCGTAGATGAGTGGCAGCACGCAGCTGTCCGCTTTATCTGTGCTGAGACTGAAAAATACAGCGAAGGCCGTTTCTCAGTGAGGAAAAACTCCCAGATATGCATGGCACTATTGTTTAACATCGAGGCAAGTGCAGTCCGATGTTTTATCCGCAGATGAGAGCACACCCACCCAGGCGCTGATCTGACCCATCACTGCCATCATCTTTACTCCTAATGAATAGGTTCTGAGATCAATGCTTCTGAAGGCAGCAAATAGACTGAAGGATGAGCCAGAGTTTGGTGGCTGCTTACATGGAATTTATTGTCAGGAATTAAGACAAATCTCCTAATAAAGCAATTAAAAAGTTTCATAACTTTCCCTGCTGGACAAAGTTATTAAAAAAGTGAATGTTTACTTACTTTTTATTTAATATAAAAAAGCTTTAAAAATTACATTTCAATCTAGAGTGATGCGACAATTCTAGGGTGGCTGCGGGCTGGTATATTTAGGTTGGGAAGGGCCTTTACCTTGGCTCTTCCTCAAAAATAGGAGGGACCCATGCCATTTTTTTTTTTTTTAATGAATTATTTATCAGGCTAAAAAAGGCTAAAATCACCATATCAAAGACTCGGGTGCAAGTGTACAACCATGCCCATATGCCTGTTCTAATCTAAACTCTCCATCCTTGATCAACTCTCACTGAACTGCAGAGTGACTCCCAGTCTCAAATAAAACCTGATAACGTGATGCGGCTGGTCAATCACAGTAATGCCAGTAGCCAAAAAGGTTTCAGAATTACAGTATAGGGCCAGCAATCCCTGCATATTGATTCGTTGTCTAACAGCTGCAAACTATGCAAGCTTTAGACTGAAGGAAGGCAATACTCAATCAAGTAACAAGCATGCCTGAGCACCCCGATGCTCGTTCATGTATCGAGCAGCGGTAACCATACTTGCTTATCACTTCTCAGGATATGTCAAGCCAATAGGAAAAGTAATGAGGACACATCCCTATATAATCTCACACTCTACTGTGGAAACCTTCAAAAGGAAGCTGAAGACCCACCTCTTTCGACAAGCCTGTAACCTGCAGTGACCTCAGTCCACTATACCACTGCATGACCAGCTGTACCCTCACCTACTATATCCTCAGACATCCCTTGTAGACTGTGAGCCCTCATGGACAGGGTCCTCTCTCCTCATCTATTATATCCTCACCCATCCCTTGTAGACTGTGAGCCCTCACGGCTAGGGTCCTCTCTCCTCACCTACTGTATCCACACCTATCCCTTCTAGACCATGAGCCCTCATTGGCAGGGTCCTCTCTTCTCACCTACTGTATCCTCACCCATCCCTGTAGACTGTGAGCCCTCGCGGGCAGGGTCCTCTCTCCTCACCTACTGTATCCTCACCCATCCCTTGTAGACTGTAAGTCCTCGTGGGCAGGGTCCTCTCTCTTCACCTACTGTATCCTCACCCATCCCGTGTAGACTGTAAGTCCTCGTGGGCAGGGTCCTCTCTCTTCACCTACTGTATCCTCACCCATCCCGTGTAGACTGTGAGCTCTCGCGGCAGGGTCCTCTCTCCTCACCTACTGTATCTTCACCCATCCCTTGTAGACTGAGCCCTCGCTGGCAGGGTCCTCTCTTCTCACCAATTGTATCCTCAGCCATCCCTTGTAGACTGTGAGACATTATGGGCAGGGTTGTCTCTCCTCACCTATATCCTCACCCAACATATCCTCACCCATCCCTTCTAGCTTGTGAGCCCTCACGGGCATGGTCCTCTCTCCTCATCTACTGTATCTTCACCCATCCCTTGTAGATTGTGAACCCTCAAGGGCAGGGTCCTCTCTCCTCCCCGTTGTATTTTCACCCATCCTTTGTAGACATTGAGCCCTCACCGGCAGGGTCTTCTCTCCTCACCCATCCCTTGTAGACTATTAGCCCTCGCGGGCAAGGTCCTTACTCTTCACCTATTAAGTCTACATTCATCCCGTGTAGACTGTAAGTCCTCGTGGGCAGGGTCCTCTCTCCTCACCTACTGTATCCTCACCCATCCCATGTAGACTGTAAGTCCTCGTGGGCAGGGTCCTCTCTCTTCACCTACTGTATCCTCACCCATCCCGTGTAGACTGTGAGCTCTCGCGGCAGGGTCCTCTCTCCTCCTGTACCTGTCCGTGCTTTGTTTTGCTTATAATTCTTGAACTTTTCTATGTATACCCCTTTTTCACATGTAAAGCGACATGAAAAAAATGGTGCTATAATAATAAATAATAATAATAATAACACTCAACGATATTTGCCTCTTCTCATATTGCTCTCATCAATATTGAAAATAGCATCACAGGGTTAAACAAGTTCTCTGTAATCTCAGCCATTTATGGTTTAGTAAATGGGGGTGATGATCTAATAGAAAGCTGTGATATAAAAATTTCATTTCTCCACATTTTCCCTCCTTCTTCACCAATATATATATAGATAAGACCGACATGGCCTAATGGCCTGGAAAATACCAAACTGCAATACGACTTAGGCAAAACCCATTACTGCGAATGTAACTTATATGGTGCTAATCCTGAATGACATCGGGATCTGTAGAAGGAAGCGGATTCTCGTTATAATGTATCACGTCCAATATTGACAAAAGATAAGCTGAAAAGGGCAAAAAGGAAATGAAAGAAAGCAATTCCAGCCCAGATGTGGAGAAACTGAGGGATTGTAATATAGACGGCTGGACTGTAAAACACGGATCAGTAACTGCTGCATACATGAGACCCCCACTACCCCCCAGACATTATATCACCAAGTATATGAGTCTGAGCATCCCGTATTAAGGCCAGTCCAGTAGAACTGTGGAAGGTTACAGTATGGTTGCCATAATATGGACAAAACAGGTTAAAATAATGTCGGGGAAATCTCCTTACAATGAAGCTTAGAAAGAATTACAAAGACCATATAGTGAAAATGATTATATGTAGAAAAATGTATTAAACATATTTAAAAAAGCATTTAAATTCAGCATTGGTGACTACAAGATTGGGGACGTGAGCAATAATTCAAAATATGGACATAAATATATAGAAAAGTCTGTTTAGCCGCCTTTAGTTGTTAGATGTAAATGTCACATTAACTGTCTTTATATATTGAAAACATACGTGTCACATCCCCAGAGTCTGCTCCTGTGACTTCTACTAAAGGTAGTGCTGGTGATGTAGTCGTTTGACTTGTGGATGTGTTTGCATGGCTGCCCAGCTGCGGTCATTAACTCTGACTTCAGCCAATTAGGAAATACTAGCAAAGTAATTTTCCAACTTCGGAAGATCATTATCTAGATCGAATTGCACAACTATATAAACAGCATGTTAAAGATAGGAGAACAATAGTAGATTTTGCAAACAGGGATATCACATTTTATTAAACATATCCACAAACATAGAAAGGAGTCAGAACAGTTGCAGATACAGGGAGGTTTACAAAGCAGTTTGTTCAAGAGTCAATATGATTGCATAGACAGAGAAAGCTCCCTACAGTCTACTTGAATCCTCTGTGTGCTCCTGCTGGTTGCCAGATATAGTCCTTGGTTCACTTGTTATTATTCTGCTTTGTATTATTGATTTTCTGGACTTATCTCTTCCTAATTTTGTACTATTCTCAAGCCTGATGATTGGTGACTTTTCTATTCCTGGACTTCAACCCATCTATAGGCAGCAATTACCTGGACCTCGCAGGAAAGCCAGATCCCTGTATAGGTAATAAAGGGTGTCTAGGTATTTCAGGTTTCTGTCTGATGGTGCTGTTAGCATTTAATCTGTTACAATATGTATGCATATAACATTAAGTAAGTTGTTATAAAGGAATGCTAGTTATAAAGCTTAAAGTACATACGGTAGTAATATTATCAAAATTGTAAGTAGAGGTGAAATAAGCTGCTTAAAAATATTACAGACGCATAAATATGCAGAGTAATATTGACAGATCTAAGTGAAAATTAGATGTATATATATCTTATCTTATCTTGCCTTACTGTAAGTAGCTCAATAAGTAGATAAATAATCTTAAATTAAATAATAAATGAGATGAAGCAAAACAAAAAAATAATTATATAAAGTAAAATTCTCTTTCCTTTCTGTACCAGCTCATTCTCCTTTGCATTGACCAGGTAAAGACCAAGTCTGGGAAATTGCCCTTTTTTACACCTCCACAGGGGATTTGATGTTGGTTCACAAAGGAGAAGCCGTCTGCGCTGTCTCAGAATATATTACAAGGACTGGAGATCCCAGGAGCTCGGGGATGGAGACGTATTTTCTCTAGGTGGGAGGTCAATGTGCATGGTGAACGTGAGAATTCGCTCTTTCAATATTGTACAAGTTAATGAAGACCCCCATGAAACCATGATGTTTGCTTAATACATAAGCTCCAAAAACTTGCCTTGCATACATCACACTTTCTGCTTTTTTGACTGTAATAATGGAGCAATTATGAGAAGAGTTCATAAAAAACATAATTTATCATGTAATAATGTCTCAGTTGGGGGGAATTTTATCTTTCGATTAAAAAAAAATTCATAAAAGATTAATTAAAGTTAAAAAAAAATATCTAAGCGTCCATACTAATTCTTAAAGTTATAGTATATCTCTAGGATTAGCCATAAAGGTACCGTCACACGCCACCATATGACTTCCATATCGCTGGCGATTTGACGTGAGCGCACACGTTTCGGGCACTTGTTTCAGATCGCTGTGGAGCTGTCACATGTAGCGATCTCGCGTGCGATCTTTGGCGATCCAGTGTTCCAGGAATTACCTGCAGGAGACCGGAAGTGATCTTCCCTTCACATATCACCGCGTCACACGCCACAATCGTAGAAGCGATGTGGGCATGCTGTTTTGATAAGGACGTGCTAGAGAGTGTTTCACCATGTCCCTATCACTGCGATTGGTGGACTGCGTTCCATTGGTCAGCCTGGCGTGAACGCACGGGTCATTAAATAAAGCGCCTTGGACACGGCCAGCCAGTCGGAATGCAGTATCAGCCACCAATCGCTGCATATGCGGCGCCAA
This sequence comes from Allobates femoralis, assembly GCA_033576535.1. Lineage (NCBI taxonomy): Eukaryota > Metazoa > Chordata > Amphibia > Anura > Aromobatidae > Allobates > Allobates femoralis. The sequence goes on from JARQOC010000005.1 coordinate 40,433,031, forward strand.
AAAACATCATCCAAGCACCCCGGGATTGATTTCAGGATTGATGTGTACGTCACTATCGCCCTGTGACACGCCAGGATGCACTGATATTGCCTAGTGGATATCGCATGATTTCACTGTAAGGCAGGGCAATCAGGCGACACTCCACTGGTGAGTTTATTTTAGAAATGGTCACTTAGCCCCGCCCCCTGCGGTGACATCACCACTTATGCCCCGCCCTGCTCTATGGGTAACATAGAGCAGGGCAGTTATAAGTGGTGATGTCACTGCAGGAGGAGGGGAGGCCGTTCTCCTGCTCTGACATCACCACCTTTCCCCGCCCTGCTCTATGTTAACCATAGAGCAGGGCGGGGCATAAATGGTGATGTCACCGCAGGGGGCGGGGCTAAGTGACCATTTCTAAAATCAACTCTGTGTTATATTGCAGACGAAGGAGACAATGATTGGCCTCAGGGAGGCAGCGGTGGGCAGATTACACATGCAGGGGGTGTGAATCTGCCCTTCGGCACCAGCCTCTAGCCACCTCCTTTCTGCCTGCAGGATGTAAGTTTTCTAAGTGTATTTACTCGGGGTACAGGGGTGCTCAAGGGTTGGGGGACCCCTTGCCTCGATGCAGCAGACATGCTGCATCCAGTGCTGTAATTAGATCACCATGCCTAATTTGGTGACAGGTCCTCTTTAAGCCCTGGCCAAGGTATAAGTGTCTTTACAGTGTATAGTATTTATACTGTTGTCTCCAGTGGCCATGTTGGGCTTCCTTATGTAGCAGACTCCGGTATAGCAGCAATCTCTGTAGACCACCATAAATTACAACAGTGCCTCCAATGTATGGTATGAAATGATCGTTAAGCTTCTAGTTACTCCTCCAGATAGTAGAAGTCCCTATAAGTTTCTACCTGGTAGGAATACTATATATATTTCCCTATCTACCTCCTCTAAATCCAAGGTGCCTATCATAGTCCTAATATATACAGTGAAAGTATTTGGCCCCTTTAACTTTTCAACCTTTTGCCACATTTCAGGCTTCAAACATAAAGATATAAGTTCTAATTTTTTTGTGAAGAATCAACAAGTGGGACACAATCGTGAAGTGTAATGAAATTTATTGGATATTTTGAACTTTGTTATCAAATAAAAAACTGAACAGTGGGGCGTGCAATATTATTCGGCCCCTTGAGTTAATACTTTGTAGCACCACCTTGTGCTGTGATTACAGCTGCAGTCTCTTGGGGTTTGTCTCTATCAGTTTTGCACATTGAGAGACTGAAATTCTTCCTTGCAGAACAGCTGGAGCTCAGTGAGGTTGGATGGAGAGCGTTTATGAACAGCAGTTTTCAGCTCTTTCCACAGATTCTCCATTGGATTCAGGTCTGGATGTGACTTGGCCATTCTAACACCTGGATACGGTTATTTTTGATCCATTCCATTGTAGATTTTGCTTTATGTTTGGGATCATTGTCTTGTTGGAAGATAAATCTCCGTCCCAGTCTCAGGTCTTTTGCAGACTCCAGCAGGTTTTCTTCCAGAATGGTCCTGTATTTGGCTCCATCTTCTCATCAATTTTAACCATCTTCCCTGTCCCTGCTGAAGAAAAGCCCAAACCATGATGCTGCCACCACCATGTGTGACAGTGGGGATGGTGTTTTGAGGGTGATGAGCTGTTCTGCTTTTACACCAAACATATCGTTTTGCATCGTGGCCAAAAAGTTTGATTTGGTTTCATGTGACCAGAGCCCCTTATTCCACATGTTTGGTGTCTCCCCGGTGGCTTGTGGCAAACTTCAAACGTTGTTTTTTATGGATATCTGTGAGAAATGGCTTCTTCTTGCCACTCTTCCATAAAGGACAGATTTGTGCTGTGTACGAATGATTGTTGTCCTATGGACAGACTCTCCCACCTCAGCTGTAGATCTCTGCAGTTCATCCAGAGCGATCATGGGCCTTTTGTCTGCATCTCTGATCAGTCTTCTCCTTGTTCAAGATGAAAGTCTAGAGGGACGGCCGGGCCTTGGTAGATTTGCAGTGGTCTGATACTCCTATTACAATATGATCGCTTGCACAGTGCTCCTTGAGATGTTTAAAACTTGTGAAATCTTTTTGTATCCAAATCCGGCTTTAAACTTCACCACAACAGTATCTCGGACCTGCCTGGTGTGTTCCTTGGTCTTCATGATGCTCTCTGCACTTGAAACAGAACCCTGAGGCTATCACAGAGCAGGTGCATTTATACGGAGACTTTATTACACACAGGTGGATTGTATTTATCATTACCAGTCATTTAGGAGAACATTGGATCATTCAGAGATCCTCCCTGAATGTCTGGAGTGAGTTTGCTGCACTGTAAGTAAAGGGGCCGAATAACATTGCACGCCACTCTTTTCAGTTTTTATTTGTTAAAAAAGTTTAAAGTATCCAATAAATTCAATCAAGCGACAGCCTCAAAATCTTAATGATTTAGAAATGATCTGCAAAGAGGAGTGGACCAAAATTCCTCCTGACATGTGCGCAAACCTTATCATCAACTACAAGAAACGTCTGACTGCTATGCTCGCAAAAAGGATTTTGCCACCAAGTAGTACGGTAAGTCTTGTTTGCCAGAGGGATCAAATACTTATTTTTCTCTGCAAAATGCAAATATATTTATAAAATTTAGACAATGTGATTTTCTATATTTTATTTTTGATATTTTATCTCTAATTGTTAAAATATTCTACCCTTAAAATTATACACTGTTCATATCTGTGTCAGTGAGCAAGCTTCCAAAATCAGAAAGGGATCAATTACGGTACTTATTTCTCCCACTGTTTGTTGCCCAATCCTGGCATATACTGTATGTCCTAATTCTGGTATATTTGTTGTCTCCCATCCTGTTATATATGTCCCCTATCATGGTGTACATGTCCCTCATCCTGGTATATATGTCTCCCATCCTGGTATACAGTCATGGCCAAAAGTATTGACACCCCTGCAATTCTGTCAGATAATAGTCAGTTTCTTCCTGAAAGTGATTGCAATCACAAATTCTTTGGTATTATTATCTTCATTTAATTTGTCTTCAATAAAAAAACACAAAAAGAATTGTCCTAAAGCCAAATTGGATATAATTCCACACCAAACATAAAAAAGGGGGTGGACAAAAGTATTGACACCCTTAGAAAAATCATATGATGCTTCTCTAATTTGTGTAATTAACAGCACCTGGAACTTACCTGTGGCACATAACAGGTGTTGGCAATAACTAAATCACACTTGCAGCCAGTTGACATGGATTAAAGTTGACTCAACCTCTGTCCTGTGTCCTTGTGTGTACCACATTGAGCATGGAGAAAAGAAAGAAGACCAAAGAACTGTCTGAGGACTTGAGAAACCAAATTGTGAGGAAGCATGAGCAATCTCAAGGCTACAAGTCCATCTCCAAAGACCTGAATGTTCCTGTGTCTACCGTGCGCAGTGTCATCAAGAAGTTTAAAGCCCATGGCACTGTGGCTAACCTCCCTAGATGTGGATGGAAAAGAAAAATTGACAAGAGATTTCAACGCAAAATTGTGCAGATGGTGGATAAAGAACCTCGACTAACATCCAAACAAGTTCAAGCTGCCCTGCAGTCCGAGGGTACAACAGTGTCAACCCATACTGTCTGTCGGCGTCTGAATGAAAAGGGACTGTATGGTAGGATACCCAGGAAGACCCCACTTCTTACCCCGAGACATAAAAAAGCCAGGCTGGAGTTTGCCAAAACTTACCTGAGAAAGCCTAAAACGTTTTGGAAGAATGTTCTCTGGTCAGATGAGACAAAAGTAGAGCTTTATGGGCAAAGGCATCAACATAGAGTTTACAGGAGAAAAAAAGAAGCATTCAAAGAAAAGAACACGGTCCCTACAGTCAAACATGGTGGAGGTTCCCTGATGTTTTGGGGTTGCTTTGCTGCCTTTATGTAGTCTGAAGACTACCAACAAATTGTGCAGCATAATGTAGGGCCCAGTGTGAGAAAGCTGGGTCTCCCTCAGAGGTCATGGGTCTTCCAGCAGGACAATGACCCAAAACACACTTCAAAAAGCACTAGAAAATGGTTTGAGAGAAAGCACTGGAGACTTCTAAGGTGGCCAGCAATGAGTCCAGACCTGAATCCCATAGAACACCTGTGGAGAGATCTAAAAATGGCAGTTTGGAGAAGGCACCCTTCAAATATCAGGGACCTGGAGCAGTTTGCCAAAGAAGAATGGTCTAAAATTCCAGCAGAGCATTGTAAGAAACTCATTGATGGTTACCGGAAGCGGTTGATCGCAGTTATTTTGGCTAAAGGTTGTGCAACCAAGTATTAGGCTGAGGGTGCCAATACTTTTGTCCGGCCCATTTTTGGAGTTTTGTGTGAAATGATCAATGTTTTCCTTTTTGCTTCATTCTCTTTTGTGTTTTTTCATTGAAGACAAATTAAATGAAGATAATAATACCAAAGAATTATCTGACAGAATTGCAGGGGTGTCAATACTATTGGCCATGACTGTATATGTCCCCTATCATGGTATACATGTCCCTCATCCTGGTATATCTCTCTCCCATCCTTGTATATATGTCCCCCATCCTGGTATATATGTCCCCTAGCATGGTATACATGTTTCTCATCCTGATATATATGTCTCTCCATTCTGGTATATATGACCCCTATCATGGTATACATGTCCCTCATCCTGGTATACATGTCCCTCATCCTGGTATATATGTCTCCCATCCTTGTATATATGTCCCCCATCCTGGTATATATGTCTCCCATCCTTGTATATATGTCCCCCATCCTGGTATATATGTCTCCCATCCTTGTATATATGTCCCCCATCCTGGTATATATGTCTCCCATCCTTGTATATATGTCCCCTAGCATGGTATACATGTTTCTCATCCTGATATATATGTCTCTCCATTCTGGTATATATGACCACTATCATGGTATACATGTCCCTCATCCTTGTATATATGTCCCCCATCCTGGTATATATGTCTCTGATCCTGGGATATATGTACCCTATCATGGTATAGGTGTCCCTCATCCTGGTATATATGTCTCCCATCCTTGTATACATGTCTCCCATCTTTGTATATATGTCCCCCATCCTGGTATATAAACAGTAAGTATTTTTTTTAATCTATTTAGATATTTGTGTAAATACATAAAAGAATCACTGAATAATGATAAAATTATTATTGGGCCAACTTAATTGTTAATTGCTCCATTTCCAATTTTCCCTATACAAGGATATTACTGAAATGATCAAATTGGGGTTTTCTTTACAGTGGATTTCCATCTTCAGACCTATAGTAGTTACTTACGTCGTCCATCAGGGATACGCAAAATCTTGTGAGTTGAATACACAAATATGACAATTTATAAAGTTATTTTTTTATTTTATTTTTTAATTTATCTGTAGAAATATAGATCTGGACCAATGGTTGCATTATCTGTAGTATTGGAAGCTCTCGGGCACTTTGATAAATGACCTGCGGTTTAACATGTTTCGTGTCCAGGAACAAAGCCTGTGGGATCCTTTGATCTTCACTTTGTTCTGCAGATTGCGCTGTGCTGCTTTATGGCAAAGTGGACAATTATGGAAACTCTCCACTTATGGGTAATTTCCCCACTGTTTCGATGTGACACCTGGGAGCCTGCATTAGAGTAACCTTTGACCACAATATCACTGTATAATGCGGGGGTCATTGCAATTTACTATCTATAAGTCAATAACATAAGAAGTAAAAATCTTTGTAGTTAATCCCAAGATCTGTTTTTCTTTCTTCATAGTCTTCTGTTAGGTTACAAGTAGGGATGAGTTAATCTTTGGAACATCAAAATCAACATCTTTGTCCAATTTTTACCCAAAATTTGATTAGTAGCAAATCAAATTGCCGTTAATCGCAACGACGGTAAAGCCTCCAATTGCCCTGAAATCATGTGAGTGACTGTCTGAGATTTCCTGATGATGGTGTTGACCACTTTAGAAGCTCTTCAATACAAACACAGCCCTAATAATGTAATATTACACTTTAGCATATATGGCTATTGGTTTATGGATAGGGATGTTAGATGTCTTTCCTGCTGTGTAGTAATGAGTGAGCACTACCAAGTTTGGGTGCTTGGTACTCGAAAAGAACAGCTGGATGCTTGGATGGGCATGACATGTGTACCTGAGCTTAACGAAAGTCAATGGGGAACTCAAGAGCTTCCAGACGAATGATCAAGTTCCCTATTGACTTCCATTATTCTCGGGTACTTGATTTGTGCCCATCCGAGTCTCCACATGCTTGTTTCGAGTACCAAGCACCTGAGCATCATAGTGCTTGCTTATTACTATTGGTGTGCGGACATACACTATCTGTAATTTCTTAAGTGTTTAATTACTTTCTCTCCCTATTTCTATGGATACATACATGTCTTTCTATAAACAATTCCCAAAACAAGAAGCCAGTGATGGAAATAGTTTATAGGTTCATACCCACAAAGGCCTGATAACAGAGAAGCCGCTGAGTGACTCCAGAACTAAAGGCAGTGAAGAGCAGCTAAATACCAAGTCCCCAAAGTCCAGAGTACTGCAACTGCAAATAATACACAAACTAAATTGCTGCAGTTGAGCTTTCAAGCGGCAGAGCTTACATGTAGCTGAGCTGGCTGGCAGAAACCACAGAAAGAACAATCTTTGACAGAGCATAGCTTGATGCTAGGAGCCAAACTGAGTGCAGGTGAAGCTCAGCATAGTGGATATCTACAGAGAAGTTGAGATGAGTCAATCCGGGAATAGCTGGAGATGGAGTACAAGTAAGAAGATGTACTGAGGAGCCAGAGTTTGAAGCAAAACACTCTAGCAAGGTCTGGATGTTGAACCAGAGCTAAAACAAGCAGAAAGGCATGGAACACATGACCATGACGTGGCAGCAGACGTCATCTTGGATAAGGACGAGGAGACACAAAAGGTAACCTGGATAAGCCAGAATTCTGACACCGGCCATGGATCCAATAGACCAATGTGTAGGGATCCATAATACAATGTGGCCCTTTTACCCTGCACTAGGAAATCATAATCAGACTATCAATCAAACAACTGTACTGAAAGATAATATATTGCAAAGAAATCAGTGTAAAGTAATGTAGTACAGAACTTTATAAAACACATTCTTATAAGATATGAATAGCCATAATTGATAATTAGCAATCACCAACACTACGGCTCCAATTCATTGATTGGCAATGTTCATGCCAGCCTTGATCAGGGGACGTGTTAGAGTCAGGAGCGGCTGATTTATTAAGAGATGCATACCTCCTAATGAATTAGGTGCATCTTAAAAATAAAGTACTAGAAAAACTACCAATAATAATTCTGTATCATAAAATCAAGAAATATTTATTGGTACCGAATCAACACAGTAATGAAGTATAAATCACATTACAATAAAGGTCATAAAAATAGGACAGAAGAAAGATCCAAAAAAGGGAGGAACACGTACATAATATGGATTTAGAAGTATACATAAAAAATGTCCATATAAATAATGATAGGCCCTAAAAGGGAAGCTGAACACCTAGGAATGTAAATACCAAATATCTACCAGAACCTAGTGCAGCAATAAGGCAAGAGATCAATATCTGCGCAGTGTGGAGCTTACACATAAGGTGTCCTCCATGCTGTCTTATGCTATCCCGACGCACGTTTCTCAGATGCTTTCTCAAGGGGAGGTGCCAATCAGTGAATGTCCTGCCACAGTTTAAATACACCAGGGGAAGACTAACCTGAGTACATGTGGTAAAGATCCCCACCATGTTGGTGCCTCTGCACGTCACCATCATAGTACCACTCACATGTTGGGTAAAATATAACCCTTTGACATCAAAAAGTGGCATGTGCCTTTTAAAACTCTTACTCTAGTCAGGGACTGGAATGTGATTTGTGAAGTAATGTATGCCCCAGCTCATCATGAATTGGATTGCAATTTCTAGTTCTGCCCATTCTGTCACAGCTTCCTGAATCTGGTGTGAAAACACCAAAAACCACAAAACATTTGCACAACCTCATATTGTGCAAACTTTTTGCAATTTGTCTAAATGTTTTAAGCCAGATTTCAAGTGTAAACTTTTAGATTGTCTCCAATCCAACAACTCTAATTTAATGTGTTGGGAACTTAACTGTAGTAATAATGGATAACTCTGGAATCTTTTTGCGTGAGACAAATACACAACTGAAACAAGGTTCATCAATGAGAATGTCGGTATTAAACACATGGTCAGTAATTAAGTAAATAAAACTGCAGCAGAAAATCAAAGTTCAGAAACACACAGTGATAATATAAGGAGATGGAGATGAAAAGTCTCTTGAAATAACCACATAGGATTATGCTGATAGCAGAACAGTCTTAAGCTCGGTACGCACTAAAAAAGGTTGTAGAAGAAAAGTCTATGGCAAATCGGCAAAGTGAACCCAAGAAGATGCTGTAGCAAAAGTCTTTAACATAGTTAACACCCAGGAGGCCTGGGAACTGACGTCTCTGAGAAACAAGTCCAGAACTAGATGCAGAGGAGCTTACTAAAGTCTCAAACAGTCCCATGCTCTGCTTCTACATCTATGTCACACGAGGAAATTATAGAGCGCTTTCAAACAAACTTACGTGGCATAAAGGCACATCAGGCAAGAGTCGCAGAGCAGAGGACATCACGAGCAGCTCGGAGAAGTAGACAAGCTGGTAGCATGTGAAGGATCAGAACATCTGATGAGCAGTCACAGGAGACTCGCACTGGTTTTGTAGGAGAAGGCAGAGAAACTTGATATGCAACAAGGAGCATGATTCTAAGTGGACTACTCAAGAGGAGGACTGGAGATCGGACTGGGGTTTATAAAGGCGAGAAGACACAAAAAACATAGAGAGGAACGAAGCAGATGATGCCATCTTGGAAGAGGGTGAAAATGCCAAAAAGTCAGCAGAAGATCCGGAGTATTGACATTAACCTATGTTGCCTACTCTGCTATCATTTAGTAATTACGGTAGATATGGACTGGCACTATAATGTTTGCACCCTATGGCAGTATTATGGAGGACCTCCTGAGACCTTTATTTAAAGTCTGAATATAGAATTTTAATTTTCTCTCTGTGGTCTCTGTCTTGGGACCAGCACTATTTTGGAATCCTGAATTTTCAAGCAGTATAAGCTGATCACCAATGATTAGAACAAGAAAACCACCAAGACTTTGGGTATTTTTCAGAAAAAAGTATTCTGAGCCTTGACTCAACACTAATTCAGGAATTACTGAGAGCATCCCAGAGGTTGGACCCTACCAAGCAGAAACTGCTGGAATATCTAACCATTATCCCATTTATATGAAGGGTGGTGAAAAGTCTTTCAATATTTTTGGTCAATTTATGAAGACTTTATTAGGAAACTTGTCCTTGGTGATATTATAAAAAGAAATTGTGGCTCTAGTTAATGAGAACCATTCCCACATCGCATATAATAACATATCTTAACTCTTCAATGATAAGACTTCCTCATCCAAAGCTTAAAGGGAAACATGAGAAATTCTAAACAGACATCTTTTAGACCAGGCCGACAGATGTGACCAATTTGTTAAGAACAAGCACTCATCGCCTCCGAAGACTAACGAGGCGGATTGTGCACTGGATAGAATTTTTTATATGGCCGTTACATGGTCGGAGCAGATACTTTCTGTCATTCACACAGTAAGCTTGTCATATTACAGTAAAGGCTTCTTAGAAGTCAAGGACTTCAAGATTCAGCATAAATTTAAGTAAAAAAAAAGTCAGCCATAGAAGCACCAACTTAAATAGAACATATGTAATTCATACACAATAACTGTTGGCCAACAGAGACTATAGACGTCATGTATTAAAGACATATGGTGGTCTTAAGTTTGGTGCAAAGCAATGATCTCTTCATTTCTCTAATTCCATCTCTGAATCAATATTGTTGGTGCTTACATCCGAAATGGAACTGTGTTGTGTTCTCAGACAACAATGGAGAACTTTGGAGACTGATGGATCTTTGAGCTTAATGATTCAAGTCCCTGGCAGCTCACGGTGTCTCCCAAATAACATCCATCACTAGAAATGAGTGAACCTAGACGTTAAGACTGCGTTCACACATGGCGTATTTTTTGCATCTACGCAGCGCTTTTTAAAAAGAATGAACAAGTGAATTGTTTGCGCTTTTTCAGCACTCTTTTTACTATCTAGCCGTGCTCCCACGGTGGTCGGTCCTCACACTGGCACCGTAGAACCTGGTGTAGCACCATGTGATGTCATCGGTCACATGGTGCTTCCGGGTCCTAGAGCCCACCATCGCTGTGGGCCGGCGTGGGCTCAGAAGACATCGGCGGTCTGCGAAGGAGCATGGTGAGGTAAGTATAAAGTGCAGGGGAGAAGCGCAGGTCTGTTTACACACAGAACGCTGGGTTCTGTGAGGTTGCACTCTTGGTGCAGTTTTGCACCAAAAGCGCATCCTCACAAATACACTGTGTGTGAACACAGCCTAAAGTTCAGTATTCGTGTAAAACATAGATTTTACAATAAAAATAGTGTTTGAGTCTGGCTGCTTTATGTATGCAAGCCACTGGAGTGAGCAATGCAGTGCTTGGATACACTTGGTGTTCGGCCCAGTGTGAGCCGCTTGCAGTGTTTGAATAGCTGTCATTGGGGGTAAGTATGGCGCCCCTGCGGACCAGTGGCCACATTATGATACTGCATCTGGAACAGGTAAGCTAAGCACCCCTCAACAACACCCAACACATCCCCAGTCCCTAGGCCTAGTACTCCATGTCAGGCAGGGAATAATGGGGGGAGCTGAGTGGTGGGTGGAGTGTACTGCAGGAAACCTGGGAAAAGGAGAGGAGGAACCAGAATGAAACCTGGGAACACGAAGTTGGGGGAGTGAGAGTTCTGGTTGAGGTTTCCGGTGAGAGTGAGAGGGTGAGGAATGATACCCCTAAGCCGAGACACTCATGCAGCCCAGGCACTTACACACTTGGCAGGAAGAACACGGACCCGGCGGCCAGTACCACTGTATGGCCAGTCCGTGTCCACGGCTACTGATCGGAGACAGAAGCAGAAAAGGTCTGAGGTGCACTTAGGTGTCAGGTAACACCGAAGAAACGGGTCAACACCAGGGGGCCGGCCCTGTAGATGTGGTCGGGAACGCTTCAAGCCCCTAACCATGAATTAACCAGCTGGGTGCGGAGTCTTCATGTCCCATACCCCACCCCGGCACAATGAAGGAAAGGCAGTCACATAGGGCTAGGAGTCTTGAGCGGGCTGTCCAACCAGAAATTCCGCGATTGCTGGCCCGGAGTATGTGCGCGGGATCGAAGAGGCCCGAAAGAGATGGGGTGCCTCTAGCAAGCCGGTCCATCTTCAGACCTGCTATTGGAACCGGGAACCACTGCTGTGCCGTGTGAACTAAGACTGAACTGTGTAAAACTAAGAACTGAGCAGTGGAGTAAAGTACCCGGTCAAACTCAGACTTTGTGTACAAGACTTATTGTGTGGTGTCAGCTGGGGCTCACCAGCACCTGTGGAGCAGCCGACTGCACTTGCTGCGCAGGCAGAGACATCCTGTAGGAAAGAAGAAGACAGCATCCAGACGGAAGCTGCGGGAGCTCCAGAGATGCCAGTAAGTAACACCACGGATCCTTCACACACCCCGTACTCACACACATAAACTATATACCGGTCCAGGTGATAACCAGCCCTGCCCGTGGAGGGTTTGACACCTCGCTGCCTATTGCCATCATCCCCGGGACCGCGACAAACAGCGGTGGCTCATATTGGCCACAAACCACAGGTGGCGTCACATCCTTGACAAACTCTCTTCCTTTCTCCTTTTTATTTCCCCTTTTATTGACGTCGCCCAGGGTCACAGAATCGGTCCGCGGCCACCACCGTGACATCACCCCAGATAATGGAGTATGAAGGGGGCCGATTCTGAGTACCCCACGGCCATGGCGGGTGACTCATAAGCGTTATCAGATATACTGTGTACTAAAAACAATAAAATTACAAAATCCCGCCCTACCCCGGAAATGCTTTGTTTACGGATTGCATCATGTGGGTGGAGATGCGAACTGCCCAATCACTGTTTTCCAATGAGGTTCAGGTCCAGAACAGAACTTGATTTAAAGTCCGGGTGAACCTCCTGAACCTGAACTTAATAGGTCCATCCATCTCTATCCATCACCATCTTATATTCCGCAGTTAATCGGAGATGTCAAAGAGCTACCCCAGAATGCCTTGCAGATATCACATGACATGATATATGTCACATGTTGTTGACTGCTGCAGTCAATATGTAAAGCTCTCTGCTGTTTTGACAGGAGTTAAATCCATTTGGCACACTCAATGCTAAAGTGCAGGTGCTGCTTTATTGCTGTGTGCAGCTCTGCAGGTGGGGAGTTGTGGTGCCCCGCTGGTCAAACCGTCACCAGGAGTACTGCACTCCTCCCTTAGTGGATGGTGGAGTTGAGACCCGCACCACACCCACACACACACACACTTAGGACCCTGGGAGGGGATGGTGGGTGGACCCTGGGGGGAGGACCCGGTCTCAACCAGGAGGAACAAGGATGTGGCGCCCCTGCAACTGGGCGGCCACAGGGTGAACTGGTAAGGTAAGACGGTCAGCTCACAACAACACCCACACATACACACTCCAACCCTGAGCCCAAGTCGCTTCATGCCAGGTGAAGGGTGGTGGGAGTAGCACAAGTGGGTGGAAAATAGACAGAACCCGGACAAGTGGGTGGAGGAACAGTAGTAAAACACTGGAAGATTAAGTTGGGCGAGACAATCGATAGCTTCCCAAGAGATACCACCGATAGTTTTCGAAGAGAGTGGACCGATAGCTTCTCCTGGCAGAGGAGTAGACAGAAAGAGCTCCTGGAGGGTGGAGGAGAAGGGAAAGCATCCCCAAGCCAAGACACCCTTCAGCTGAGGACTGACTAACAGAGACTGAGAACAATGGGACCCGGCAGCCTGCATCATTAGTGGTCGGCTGGAAACCCAAAAACTGAGAACCGTGGATGGTAGAAGGAGCCAGGTGAGCCCGACTATCCCGTGTCACTGGTGGCTAGGCCAGAGAAACCAGATAGCCGGCTCTTTAGCTGTGGCCGGGAGCGCTTTATGCCCCTAACCACGAGACACCTGGCGGGGTGCACAAATTCTAAGTTCCCGAGACTCAGCAACCAATACGGAGTAGGACAAAGCCATCCGACTAGGGCTAGTGACCGATAGTGTGGGATGACTCACTATAGAACCCTTGACGGCCAAACTGAACCCGTAGGCGTGAGAGTAGAGAGAACCGATGGGTCTGAAAGGAAAACTGAGGGGAGCGATGCAGAGGAACTGTCCCCACTACAGTAAGAGCCCGAGCTGGTGAATGTTGTGTGGACCCGGTCCACAGCTTGTGTGCAAAAGACTGTGTGTTAAGTGCCAAGGAAAAGTAAAGTACCCGGTCAACTCGAGCTCTGTGTGTGATTGTTATTGCAAGAGTGTTGAGGTCGAGCTACCTGCATGCGCTGGTTGGAAGAGCTGCGTAATGAAGAAAAGTGCAGCATCCCGAGAACGCAGGAAATCTCCCTCTGTCCGGGGACCCAGCCCTACCCGCAAAAGGCATCACCATCTCAGCTGCCGCCATTACCACCATCCTCGGCAGATTCCATGGCAGTGGTGACTTTATCCCAAACACCCCCCTCCCTTTTTCAAATGTGCTGCACCTGGGGCCACGGAGCCAGGCCACACCATGGTGGCAACCCCTGAGACAGCACGGTCCGGCCCCGAGTACCCTGGTCCCCTAGCTGTTGTGACAAGGAAGTTTAGAGTGAGTTGGGAGGAGAACACCGATGGAGTAGGAGGTCAGAGCTGTTAGCTCCCGTGGGCTGGAGCACAGTTACGCTTGCCCCAGGAGGGAACGACCAATGGGTGTGGAGGTAGAACAGAGACCTCGGGGTATGGAACAAGACGTAGTTCCCGTATACCCATATCTGGCGAGAGAACAGAGGGGCTAGTGGATGACACAGGGAAACGGCCCTGAATAAGGCACGAATGCTGTATGCCTGAACTGTTAAAACCGGTGGCCCCGAGTTCCTAATAGGAGCTGCTGCCGAACACCCAACACAACTTAGAGAAGGCGGCCGAACTAGGGAGCAGTGTTGGGGAGTGGTACAACTGAGCACCCATGGCTGTCGGTACCTGAGCTCTGTGTGTGGAGGCGCTGATAGGAGAGGTGAGACAAACTAGGAGCACTGAGAGTTCCACCAGAGAGGAGAAAATACCATAGGAACAAGGAACACTTAAGGGGGTCTTGACAACACTTTCCCGATTCTAGAGAAACCGCTGAAACCGGAGATTGGCAGAGGGAAGCACCCGGGGCCTGGTGGAAACGTTACATTAAAGGTAGAGAACTCCAACAGATGTGTGTGAGACTTTAATTAGTGGTGACCACTGGCTACAGAGGCCGCATGACATCCTGAGGTGCCAATAACTCAATGAACACACGGCCAAAGACCATGAACTGACCTGTCTACTCACTGCCCTGGAGAACCACTCCGCCTGCGGGGAGCGAAACCACCTAAGCTGACAGTCATTGTCCCCAGAGGTTCTGAAGCAGCGGGGGTCACATAAAGTCACACACTGCAGGTGGTGTCATGAATACCCCTTTTCACCTGTCATCCCCGTCAGAATCCCCCTCTTTTAAATGGCACCGCCAGGGTCACAGGACCGCATCTTGTCCCCCGTCTATTTCCATGAAAAGAACCGAGAAGAACAACTGCTGCCCAGTTCCCGAATACCCCTGGCCCTGGAGTGGGCGTGTCCTCTTGGCATCATGAACAGGATGCGAGCGGCCCAGAAACACCGGGTCTCGTGTGCCTTAAAGAACTGTTAAAAGACTGTAAGAACTAGCTCGCAATAATGGCAATGAGAAGGAACAAGCGCCACGTGTACACTACAGACCAAAAGTTTGGACACACCTTCTCATTCAATGAGTTTTCTTTAGTTTCATGTCTATGACAATTGTAGATTCACACTGAAGGCATCAAAACCATGAATTAACACATGTGGAATTAAATACTTAACAAAAAAGTGTGAAACAACTGAAAATATGTCTTATATTCTAGGTTCTTCATTGTAGCCACCTTCTGCTGTGATTACTGCTTTGCACACTCTTGGCATTCTCTTGATGAACTTCAAGAGGTAGTCACCGGAAATGGTCTTCACTTCACAGGTGTGCCCTGTCAGGTTTAATAAGTGTGGTTTCTTGCCTTATAAATGAGGTTGGGACCATCAGTTGTGTTGTGCAGACGTCTGGTGGATACACAGCTGATAGTCCTACTGAATAGACTGTTAGACTTTGTATTATGGCAAGAAAAAAGCAGCTAAGTAAAGAAAAACGAGTGGCCATCATTACTTTAAGAAATGAAGGTCAGTCAGTCCGAAAAATTGGAAAAACTTTGAAAGTGTCCCCAAGTGCAGTTGCAAAAACCATCAAGCGCTACAAAGAAACACTCCTGTCATTTAAATAGCCTCCTCTCCCTCTAGCTAATATCGCTGATAGAGTTTCACTCTGCCTTTACTGTGTAAGCTGAGAAGACATCTGTGCATTAGTGCTGAAGCATCTTGGTGCTTTTCCTTTTGTGGAAGTTTCTGTGTAACCTGGTCTGTGTTGGGTGGAGGTCAGGGGAAGTTAGCACAGGGCTAGTTGAGGAGCAGAGGGCAAGGGTGATGACCCAGACTACCTCACCATCAGAGGTACCTCTGGGTACAGGGTCAGACCAGCTATCAAGGTTAACTTGCCTGTTATTGCCATCCTGCTTCACATTCCCTCATCCTCTACACCACAAACACGGACAATATAGTGTCACCAATCAGTAAAGAATATCATATCCTGTGTCCCTGATGTTGGCAATGTGACAGGTTCTTTTGGGGAAATATTTGCCATGGTTGGCGACTTTGAATTTTAAAAAGGTTGATTATCTCTAAATCCCACCAATAAAATCCTGGGGGTACAGGGTGAATTGCTTGGATTTCATCTCAAGAACATTCAATGATCTCACATGAAGGCCAAGTAATATATTACTATACTCTATAAGAGGGCTCTCATTGCTTGAAAACCCATTGAAAAGACACTGGTAGATAAAAAAGTAGATGACCCCGTATTCAGAACCAGCCTCATGAGCTGGAGAGTTACTACAAAGAGCGGCTCACCATCGGGTGGACTCGTCCAGTCATCTGAATTGAGAATTGAGAAGCCATGACAAAATTCTTTCATTCAATGAAGTACAACTTGGGAGTCCATCCGGTGTAGTTGGAGTCCATAAAGTGACAGATGTGGCACCCTGCTTTTTAAAGTATTCTGATTGTATGGAAAGCAAAAGTGACAATACACATGTGAGGTCAGCATTAGAGAATCCAGACACCATTCTATCAAGTGATGGCAGTTTGGTGTTCATAATTTTTCTTGAGGACAACCATCTTCACAATGGACCACCCTGATTAAAATGTTCTTGTCCTTTCACTTCTGCCTCCATTATCCCACAAAACAAGTTAAAATGCCTCAGCTGGTCTAATATATCCTAGAACTGTTCCATTTCATTTGCTCCTTAACCTGCCATCTATTCTTTTAAAATGGGTAGTTCCTCTACATCAGCATTCTGTCAGCACTATATGTGCTGCGACTGTTTTTTTCCACTTCCCAGCATGCATGATCCCATAATCACTGCTTAGGTGTGGCCCTCAAAATGTAGAGCTAAAGTCGTTTGTTGTTTGTGACTAGACTTAGGTTGGGGTCACATTTAAAACGTGAATTGCATTCACCGCATCCAGATCCGGATGCGGTGAACGCAATACCGATCACACACATTTTATTACAAAAATGTGTGCAGAATACCGCACTGCAGTAACCGGATGGCTCAGGATGTGTAATCCTGAGCCATCCGGCAACTGCATAGTTTGCTGATCCCGGCTATTGCCGGCATGAGCAAACTGTTCTTTGTCTTGTAAAAATTGTAATTTAATAAATAAAAGAATGGATGAGGTCTCTAGGGGGGGGCTTAGTGCCCCCTAGAGACCGGACGCCCACTCAGGGCCTTGCTGACCATAAGAGATTACACTCTACAGGAGAGAGAGAGAGGACCCTGCTGAACATAAGTGCTTACACTCTATAGAAAGGAAAGAAAAAGAAAGAGAATCCTGCTGACCATAAGGACTTATATTTTTCAGAAGAGAGTGAGAGAGAAAATCCCGCTGACTATAAGAGCTTACATTCTACAGGAGACAGAGAGAGAGAGAGGTAGAGAGAGGACCCCGCTAATCATAAGAGCTTACACACTACAGGTGAAAGAGTGAGGACCCCTCTGATCATAAGAGCTTAGACACTACAGGAGAGAGAGAGAGTACCAAGCTCATCATAAGAACTTACACACTACAGGTGAGAGAGTGAGGACCCCGCTGATCATAAGAGCTTAGACACTACAGGAGAGAGAGAGAGGATCCTGCTCATCATAAGAGCTTACACCCCACAGACGAAAAAGAAAGAGGAAGAGAGAGAGAACCCCACTGATCATAAGAGCTTACACTCTACAGGAGAGAGAAAGAAAGAGGACCCCACTGACCATAAGAGCTTGCTCTCTACAGGAGAGAGAGTGAGGACTCGACTGACTATAGAGCTTACACTCTACAGGATAGAGATAGAGAGAGGACCTGGTTGAACATAAGAGCTTACACTCTACAGGAAAGAGAGGACCCCGCTGACCATAAAAGTATACACTCTACAGGAGAGATAGGATCCTGCATACCATAAGAGCTTATACTCTACAGGAGAGAGAGGACCCCGCTGACCATAAGAGCTTACAGTTCACGTGACACGCCCACTACAGGGCAGGCAAAGACTTGGGAATCGGGCAGTTTCTCATTGTTGTCTTCACCTTCTCGGTTCTTTTCATGGGGATAGACGGGGCCGAGACCTGGTCCTGTGACCCTGACGGTGTCTTTTTAATAACCGGGGGAAGATGACAGAGTAAGTCTGAGGGGATTAGGGGTATTCGTGATGCCACCTGCAGTATGTGGCCAGGGCGGCCGCCGCTGCTTCAGAACCTCTGGGGACAATAACCGGCAGCTTGGATGGTTCTTCTCCTAGCAGGTGGAGCGCGGTCCCCAGGGCAGCGGGTGGAGGAGTCAGTTAGTACCTGGGCAGATGTTCACTGGGTCGTCAGTTCCCCGATGTCTCATGCGGCCCCTGCGGCCTGTGGTCGTCGATAATAAAAGTCTCACACACCACAGCTGGAGTTCTGTTATTTTTACTCAGTTCTTTCAGCATGGCTGCCGGGTATGTCTCTTGCTAACCTGCGATTTAGTGTTGTTTCCAGAACCGGGACAGTGCAGTCAAGCCACGGTTGGTGCCCTTTCCTTCTCTCTACTTGTCTCAGTCTCTGGTGGTCTTTCTCTCGCATTCTCTTCCCAGCGCTATAAGGGGTAGTTCTCTTCTGGGGCGAGCGTGACACCGCTCGGCCCGCCAGGCTCTCAGCGCCTCCGCTACACAGAGCTCAAGTACTGGTAGACACGGGTGCTGTTGTGTCCCCTCCTGGGCACTTTTTCCTAGTTCAGCCACTTTCTCCAAGTTCTGTCGGGTATTTGGCCACAGCTCCCGAAACAAGCCTGGAGCCTCCGGTTCAACAGTTCGGGCATACAGCATCCGCGCCGTGTTCAGGGCCGAGTCGCTGTGTCATCCACCAGCCCCTCTGTATTGTCAGATACGATCGCACGGGGATCGATGTCTCTTCCGCATCCCAAGGGCTCTCTCTTCTTCCTTCGCCTGTTGGTCTCACACTTCCATGGGCAAGCATGGTCATACTCCACCCCACGGGAGTGGACACCACACCACCTCTACACTCCTGACTTCCACACTCCTCCTTGTCTGTTGCAGTTCCTCCTGACTACTCCTTACTGACACTTCCTGACCCCCTTAATGAACCTGGGTCCACCTACCATTCCAGGGGCCTAAGCGTTTGTGTGCTGTGTTTGTGTTCCTTGGGCTCAACCGAACCAACCCAGCATCTGGAAAGCAGAGACACAACGCTCCCTAATCTCAGGAGTGCAGTACCTCTGGTGGCGGCCTACCCGGTGGGGCGCCAAACACGCAAGAGAAAAACATACCCAGTTGCTCTGGAACTGGAAAATGCTCCACTGGTAGCTGCTGATCTGTGATGGTCGCGGTAATGACCACCACTGTACAAGATGTATTAATCCACAAGATGTCATAGCTGCAAGGCATTATGAGGAAGCCGCACATTAATTCCCCCACTATCTGATGCTTCGGCAGTGTGGAAAATGGTGTTGCATTTTTGCAAACCGTGAATTGAATCTCAAAATATATAAATTCAGGTGAAATTGTGAATTTCAGGAAATTCGACTCAAACTTGATCCACCGTGGATCAATCCACTCATCTCTATTGGAGACCCTGGTAGTGACTCTCTATCCTATCACACTATGATAACATGATTGTAGTAAATAGAGATTAATATAAAGATATGTTTCCGACATGTAATATTCGCCTGCACATAATTTATTTCCTTAGCTCTCGTACGTCGCAGCTTAAACCCTTCTGCAGTCAGCATTTGTTAGTAATTTTCCATCTGAGTAGAAATCCACAATGGTCAGTTTAATTCCATATGGCTTTTATTTTAGACATTTCCACATAGTTTAATAAATACAATAATGCAAAAAAATCTATCTAGGGGTCTGGATAAAAGTGTGAAGAGCTTTAAGGTTCCTAGAAGAGAGGAAGCTCCACTGAGACCGATCATTTTACAGTGGAAATGCTGAATTATACATCTTGTATCACATAAAGGTTAAAACTACAATTTAAAATAATTACTATTATAAATCAAAAATTATATATAAAAAAAAAGTATAAATATTATTGAACACAAAATCTATAAGATATGTAAAAAAACTTTTGTAGAAAGACATCATTCTTCACCAGTCCCCTATGGACGATTGCATTAAATTATAGCTTAGATTTACAATACGAGACATTGGCTGTCGTCTTCCGTTCAAGGGCAGGCATAGCCTACAGGGGGCGCTGTAAAATGGATCAAATTTGCCACCAAGTAGGACAGTGTTTGACTCTTCCTCTATGTTCTACCCTTTCTATAAACCTACCGGAACTACTGTTAACGACGGCCATTACATGTAGAGAATGTGGTCACCAAAACAGAAAGTCAAGTGTTTAAGCGTCAAGCGCTGATTATCTGCGGTCTATGTTGGATGCTGCTGTGATGTAATGTGTGTGAATTTTTTCTGGAATTGCATGAGTTAATGTCAGTTGTGCTGCTGTGTGCTGTGCAAGGTATCTCCGCCCCTAGCCCTCAAAAAGCTTCTCCGTCCACCAGGTGGTGTCACTGTTAGAGTTTTCACTCTGCTTTGACCGAGCTTCTGTGTGGACGTCGGCGCTTGTGCTATTGTCTCTGTAAGTTTTCCTTTTGCTGGAGTGGCTGTTGACCCTGGTCTGTGGTGGGTGGAGGTGAGGATTCAAGCATAGGGCAGGTTGAGGAGTTTAAGGCAAGGGTTGCGACTCAGACCTGCTCACCATCAGAGGTACCATTGAGTATAGGGTCAGACCAGGTTTTCCAGTAACACGGTCAGACAAGATGCTCAGTTTCCTTGCCCACAATACCATAAGGATTTGACTGAAAAATTCTCAGTAGATTGTTGCTTTTGGCTCGTGGTTAGATTGCAGAAATGTTTACTCTTTATAATTCTTTAAAAAAAATTTGAGTTACTTTTGCAGAACTTGAAAGTATTTCTGTAAATGTTCAAAAGGGTAAAGTCCACCATTGTCACACCAACACGAAGGAATGCCCAGAGTCTGGCACAAGATGAGGGAGGTGTAAATGAAGACCCTGATGATAGGGAGAGGGGTCACCACCTAACTCACCTGTGCCTGATCCCTGAGCTCCCTAACATCTCTAGATGGGTCCTTCCCCTCATGTGCAATCATGTGCCTTGGCCCTGATGATAGTGAGGAGAGAGAAGGGTTACTACTAGTGATGGAAGAACCTGCCAATGTTCAAGTTTGGCGGACCCAACCGTCTTTTTTTTATAGTTCGAGTTCAAGACAGAATGTGACTCGAACTTGAGTCCAAACCCCAAATTCGGGGTTAAAGTTATGAGATGGGGGATGTAAAAAGAAAGCAAATAGTGATTAAACATCAGTTTATACTTACCGGCATCCACCTGCTTATATTTATGGGACTGCTCATTAACTTCCTAATTATTCACTGGTGAGGGGCGCAACAGCCAATCACAGATGCTTTGACAGAGAGTGTTGATCTGTGATTCCCTGTTGGAGTAACCTGTAAAAAGCACATACATTTTACCATCTACCATGCAGGGTGCACAAATCCGAATTGTAACACGGACTTCTCAGGGAAGTGTGCATTCGGTGGTCTGTGCCTGATCACTAGGTGTTAAGTCCAGACCCTGAACTTTACATCATTAGTCACTACCTAACTCACCAGTGGCTAATCCCTGTGCCCACTAACATCCCTAAATTGGTCCTTTCCTCCATGTATGATCACAAGCAACCCTGGCTGACCCTTGATTAGCCCTATCCAGTGCACAAGCCAGCAAGACACCAGTCTTACTATGAATATAAAGATAAAATGAGGGACGGGAGACAAGAAAGACAGATTCAACAAAAGGACTCCAATTCTTCTCCAGAGAGGGACTCCACCTCATCAGCTGGAAAGATCACCACAGCTTTCTCCAGAGACAACACTTTCACAGGTCAGCATAGAGTGAAATATATCCAGCATAAGAGAGAGTAAGGAG
Organism: Allobates femoralis; assembly: GCA_033576535.1. Classification (NCBI taxonomy): domain Eukaryota; kingdom Metazoa; phylum Chordata; class Amphibia; order Anura; family Aromobatidae; genus Allobates; species Allobates femoralis. The sequence goes on from JARQOC010000005.1 coordinate 40,454,899, forward strand.
AGCATCTACATAGCGGAAAAAGTGGCAACAACTGAGATTATCACTACATGTTAATGACTGCAGAATAGAAAAAGAACCTTAACCTTTTCAGCACCAAATGGAATTAAATAAGGTTCTACTCACAATAAACAATGAGCGGGCTCTGAAGAGGATCTGTAATCAAATTAATGCTGTGACCTTCTGATCCCAGATAGACCCCCCTCCCTTGAGGCATCTAAGTAAATAATGGAGGGGGCATGGCCTACACTGCTGACTGCAGCTGGTGAGGAAACAACGTATCAGATTATCTCAGCATACAGCCCCGTGACCTCCCCAAAGAACTGTCCGACCCAGTTCCGAATACCCCTCGGCCCTGGCGGGGTGTGTAATTTTCATTGGCTTTGGCTGGCCAGGACTGGATGATGATTCAGACTAACAAGGAAACTACCAATGCCATTTAACCATGAACAGTTTACTTAATGGGACTTCAGTATACACTTTATACACAATATAGGGGGCACATGCATATTCCAGGTTTACAGCGCATGCTCAGTCACAGGTCCAGCCCCCACAATTTTACTGGTCCTGTGTGTAATAGAACAACCCAGCCCAGTTCAACAGTCCAATTCATAACAGTCACTTTCACTCTTTGCAGCTCGATGTCTATTCTCCTTGTAGTGGAAGATGGTAGGGAGATGTGATCACTATGGCCTGAGTAGATCCTTATGCACCAAGACACTTCCCTATCTATGTCTCTTCTCCTCATAGAGGAGGAGAGTAGGGGATTCATCAGTAGTGTTAGAGAAGAACCTTTGGGAGTCTCAGGACTTGGGAAAGTTGACGCAGTTCATGTACCAGTCCATCCTTACCCATTACCTGTTAGACTTAGGGCCTTGTCGCTAAAGTTCCGTCCTTGAGACCCTTCTGCCTGGGGTCATTTTTCTAGATGGTCGGACTCTACCAGCGTTGTCTATTGTTCTGGGTCTCAGTCAACACTTCATGATCATATCTCAACTCTGGTCTCCTTTCTCCTTTTGCTGCCACAAGTCATCCACTGCATGACTTCTCAGACCATAGGTCTGCTCTAGTCACATATTGGGTGGGCCCTATCTAATGCACAACAGGAAACCTTAACTCTCCCTAGATGCTAATCCCTCCCATTGTGGGCTAGTCACAACTCTTAACTATCTCTTAGTCTATAGTCTAGCATAGGACCCAACAACATTTCTGTACATCACATTTCACATTGTACATTATTTACAAAGAAGCAGGATGCAAATTACACCACATGATGTTACATAACAGCAATGCAATTGGTGTTTTCATGGAGGAATGTGGCTTGATGTCCACCTCCTTACATGTTAACATCTGTAAATTACAATCTATTTTCCATCGAGTACTGTTGGCACAAATTGCAGCTTTTAGTTGATCCATTAATGTTTCTTTTTCTTCTGCTGAGCTCTGGATACTGAACCATTATTACAGCCATAAATATTCTGGACTATTACTCTACTTCCCGGCTCCTCCGGTGTAAGATGAAAATGTGCTAATTCTCGCGCTCAGCTTTCTAAGGATTCTAATCAAGAGCTTTTATCTCCGTTCTCCCAGCTCCTCAATAAATGGCTGACATTGTAGCCTTCCTCCGGGACTTGGCCGGGCCGTGAAGGGCTTTAAATGAAGAAAAAGACCCACTTCAAAATCTCTTATCGGGTCCTTACTAATTCCTCCAAAGGTTGTGTTCTGCGAGAGCTGCTGGGAGCCGGAGAAACCTTTCAGCTGCCAAAAGTTATATAATTTTGGAGCCGTGCCATGTGATCTTTCAGAAACGTTAACTAACTCAAACAGGCTCGAAACCCCAGTGTAAATTAGAGATTGAAAAGCCAATAACGATGGGAAACTGAGACTAAATGAACGACGAGAGGCTGAAGACTGATGAGAAGTATACGGTATATACTGTGCAGTATAAAGGGAATAGCCCCTTAACCAATTACAGCTGTTTTCTGCCAGGCTGTTACCTTCATCCTAATGAATGGAAGTTTTTATTTTGCTTTTGAAATAGGTTCAATTATTAATTTTGTACCATTTGGCTTTTTAAAGGGAATTTTGAACAGGTTAATGCTACCCATCTGAGAGCAGCATAATGTAGGTGCAGAAATCCTGATTTCAGTGATGGATCACTTACTAGGCTGCTTGCTGCAGTTTTGAAAGAATCCCTGTTTTCCCTGCTGCAGATCTCCCAGTTCTCGGAATGCTCAGTTGTGTATAACTCCGCCCACACCACTGATTGGCAGCTTCCTCTATACACTGTGCAGAAATCTGCCAATTAGCGGTGGGGGGAGGAGTTGGACTAGATGGCAACAGATTTACTAGTCCTCTAGTGAAAATCTCCTGCTGATAAAACAGTGATTTTATTAAACTTACAGCAAACAGCCCCGTAAGTGACACATTGCTGGAATGAAGGTTTTTGTTTCTACACAATGCTGCTTTCAAATTAGATAGATGGTGACAGATTGCCTCTAATGCCCCCTTCCCATGTGCACATGAAAAAAAGCATGTGAGGCACGTTCCGTTTTGACCATCCCTTTGTCCATCCGTGTTTACATGTTCATCATCTGTCTGTCATTCATTTGTAGGTGTGTCATACAGAATAAAATGCACTCAAGAAATGACTGCTTTTTATATGATGATACATAGATAAAAGATAGTTAAATAACGGATAGGTAGATAGATACATAGTGTCACGATCTCTATACTGTCCTTGTCTGCTATGTTACTATTGTGTGGGGGCTGTCAGTCTGTTATGGTTGTGCTGGGTCTGTGCTGCAATTATCTGTATTCACTTCCCTTGATCAGTCCTCTACTTAAGCATGCTAGCTCCTCCATCCAGTGTCAATCATACACTTGCTGCTTCCTGTGTGAGCCTGATCCCTCTGTGCTCTGTGCCTGAATTTATTCCCGTACATGGACTTTGACCATTCGCCTGTGACCTGACCTCTCTTTTTCCTGCTCTCTGTAAACTGTTTTGTCTTTCTGGTATTCCTGACTCTGACTCGTGAAATGTATATTGTCTCTGACTACCCCTTGTTGTACTGCACCATTTCCTAGACCTGACCTCTCATCATTTGACCTCCCTTTACTTATCCAGTAAGTAATACTATAATATAATTACTAATTGTCATTGTAGTCTTATCTCTCCTCTTATAAGACTAGTTATTACTGTATTGACTCTCATCACACATAGATAGATTGTATAGCTTTCTATTAACCAAATAATTAAATGAAAAAAACATTGTGGGGTTCCCACTATTTTTGGTAACCAACATAGACAAAGTCGACTGCTGGGAGCTGATATTATAAGGCTGGGAAGGTCCATGATTATTTGACCCTTCCCAGCCAATAATCACGAGATGCTCCAATTCTAGCGCTTTGCCTTGGCTCTTTTTATCCATCCATCCATCCCTCTATCTTTCTATCTATCTATCTATCTATCTATCTATCTATCTATCTATCTGTCTAGAAAAAATTCTCTGCAGCACTCAGCTACAACCAATGATGTACACATGCTAATAAGCGGTTTATATATTTGAGGAAAAAATTTAAAAACATACGTTTTTTTCAAAAAACTCAAAAATTCTTATTTTTTTATTTCTGGGGTTCTTGGTACACACATTGGCCAATGTCTGTTTGCCCATCAACTGCGACAAAGTGACCGCAGGTCTGATGAGTCCTAACGTTGACCTCCCTGTCCTCCTTTTCCTCCCTGTCCCACTTCTAAGTGGGCAGACACAATCTCAACCTCAGACCACCTGTAGGTGATGAGGGTGCAAATTGCAGACATGGAGCCAGTAACTCCATATGATACAAAACAGCAAAAAACTGCACAGCACTCACAGACACAATGTGAAGCTTGGCACCAGTTCACATTGTGTCTGTGAGTGCTGTGCAGTTTTTTCTGTTTTGTATCTATCTATCTATCATCTGACTATAGGGGCCGTCACATACTTCGATTTTGTGAGCGATCTCACCTACGATGTCAGGGGTGCGGCTCGTGGACACATCGTTAGTGAAATGTCACATGTATAGATAACATTCAGGACGCAGCAGCGATGTTACATGCAGGGATCGTTCACACAACCAGCGATTGATGCTTGTCAATGATGTGAATAGGAGAAATCATAAAGGAGATCGGTTATGGTGGTGTCACACTGAACAATGCAGCAGGATGCATGATCGACATCGTCTGATATGGGTCCGGATCTCATATCTGCGATGAACGATCAGATCACTTATCTCTTGTAAGATCCATGTGTCACACGTAACGACGTCGTTAGAGCGACAGTGGTATCTTTAAACATATCGTAGCGTGTGACGGCCCCTTATCTATTATCTTTGCACGTCTTTAACACATACATAAACAGTAATTTCTTGGCTGTAAGTAATTCTGGCATGTGTCGCACAGACAGCACAGGGATATTATCCACGTGATGTACATATTTACCTAGACCCATTGACGTGTATAGGTCTATGTGATGTATGACAGTTTTCTTATTTTCATGTTCACTATTGATTTATAAGAAATCAAAACAACTTTTTAAGACTTTAAATTCATTTTGCAAAACCTTTTATTTTGCCCTGTAATCATTGATTTGCTCACCCCATTCCCATGCACTGGATAATGTTGTAGGTTATTGCTCTTTCTCCTTAATTACATTGATTTATGACCGTTCTATACCAATATATCACTTCGCTCCTCAGTCCTGCCATTTACATGCATTCAAAACTGCTATCAAAATGATGATTTTTTTATGAATGTTCCCAATTGCATTGATTCCGTTGGATTAAGAAGAAAGTTACTTTAAGCCTAAAAAAATGCAAACAAAAATGAGTAAAAATGTCTGACTTTTTTTGCTTGGTTTAGCCACTATTGTGTTGTATTGTACTGAATTGTATATTGCCCGTGACTTTCTCGTCACAATCTCAGATTTGGAAAGCTCGATCTGACAGGCCTGTCACCGCCTCGGAGTACCGGAGAGTAACGTTCTCTGCTGTTGAGTTATGAACTTGACCATGACGTTCTCGGACGTATCATTGACCATGAAATGTAGAGGGAGTTTTTTTTGGAGTTGTCATAGTTCATTTACTTCATAAAGGAGCAAAGTGGGAACAAGGTCTGACTTTATACAAAATCTGAGACCTGGAGCAACAAGCAAGGCCCCTCATCAATTCTAGACAGCGGTTCTTAACAGTTCCTAAAATATATATGTACAGTATATACAGGATAACTAGAATAGGTGCAGGGTTTGGAATCACACGCAGACCATGGAGCCTAGGGGGCCAGAACTGTCCGTTTGGCCTATGGAAAAAGCCTATTGCTATTGGAGATTTGAAATAATTGGGGCTTCGTTGGAGCTTTCGCATCAGGGACCATGAGCTTCAAGTGATACCACTGAGTATATACCATAGGCTCATCCATGTATAACATGAATATGTATACACCAATACTGACAAGTAATACTTCCATACAACACTAGCATTCAATGGTAAAAATAAACCTCCACTCAGTGTCTACAAAATAGCGCCATATAGTTCACAAATAATTGCTTGCAAATGACCAAAGAATGCCATTCACAGTCTAAATATTACTGTCATACAATGCCTAAAACATTATAGTGTTCCAGGTGGTATAAGTTATCGGGTACCCATAGGTCCCTCTATTGGCAATCAATTTTCTCACTAACCTAAATGTTGGCTTATCCTTAACCACATAACACCCTATGCACGTATTTTTATTCCCCAGCATATACTATTAACTCAGCAAAGTAGAAGAGCTTCATTTGTCACAGAGTCTGAGCAGATCTGCTCAGGAGTTAAGCGGAGTTTCTTAAAGGGAATCTGTCAGGTCAAAGGTCCATATGTAACTGATTTCATGGTCTAATTCCTCTAGTAAAGCTCTTTCTATTCATGTATTTCTATTATTTATATTTCCCTCCTATCCTCTGTAAACTGCAAAATAAGAGATTCATTCCATCTGTCACTCACAGTGAGTGATCACTTGCTTTTCTCTTGCCTATTCCCCAAGGAATGAAAGTAGCGAGTACTGGAATACCGCTACTATTCGGCGAGTTCCGAATAGTAGCGAGTATACTCGCTCATCCCTATGCCAAACATATCATTTTACAATGTGGCCAAAAAGTTTGATTTTGGCTTCATCTGAGCGCCTTATTCCACTTGATTGGTGTCTCCCATGTGGCTTGTGGAAAACTTCAAACAAGACTTTTTATGGATATCTGTGAGAAATGGCTTTCTTCTTGCCACTCTTCCATAAATGCCAGATTTGTGCAGTGTACGACTGATTGTTGTCCTATGGACAGACTCTCCCACCTCAGCTGTAGATCTCTGCAGTTCATCCAGAGTGATCATGGGCCTTTTTGCTGCATCTCTGATCAGTCTTCTCCTTGTTCGAGATGAAAGTTTAGAGGGACGGCGGGGTCATGGTAGATTTGCAGGGGTCTGATACTAGAGATGAGCCACCACCCTAGTGTTCTAGTTCGATTCGATTCGTAGAATGGTAGGTATGTTCGTCGAATGTTCGTCGAACACCCTCTAACACACTAAAACACTAGTGTGGTGGTCAATTTCAGTTCCGCAATGTATATACATACATTGTGGAACTGAAATGAAGTAAAATCAAGGGTTAAAAAATAAAAAAATTCGATACTCACCTCTCTAATCCATCCAGCGATGCTTCCAGCACTGTCTACCTGTCGTAGATGTGATCCCGGCAGCGTTTCCCGGTGAAATGACGAGTTCTCGCGATAACTCGTCATGTGACCGAAAACCGCTGCCCAGATTATGACGTCACCGCAGGTCCTCACTAGTAGTGAATAGTAGTGAGGACCTGCGGTCACATGACGAGTTCTCGCGATAACTCGACATGTGACTGGAAACTGCTGCCGTCACCGCAGGTCCTACAGATCCTCACTACTATTCACTACTAGTGAGGGCCTGTAGGACCTGCGGTGACATCATAATCTCGGCAGCGGTTTCCGGTCACATAACGAGTTATCGCGAGAACTCGTCATTTCACCGGGAAATGCTGCCGGGGTCATATCTCCGACAGTTAGGCAGTGCTGGAAGTGTTGCTGGATGGATTAGAGAGGTGAGTATTGATTTTTTTATTTTTAACCCTTGATTTTACTTCATTTCAGTTCCGCAATGTATGTATATACATTGCGGAACTGAAATCGAACTGAAATCAAACATGACCTCGAACTGCCGAATTTTAAGCAAATTGTTCTAATTCGACGAACGACTCGAACATCGCCAAAAACAGCTCGAATTTGAGATTGGTGAACAATTCGATTCGAACTCTGCTCACCTCTATCTGATACTCCTTCCATTTCAATATGATCGCTTGCACAGCGCTCCTTGAGATGTTTAAAACTTGAGAAATCTTTTTGTATCCAAATCCGGCTTTAAACTGCACCACAACAGTATCTCGGACCTGCCTGGTGTGTTCCTTGGTCTTCATGATGCTCTCTGCACTTGAAACAGAACCCTGAGCCTATCACAGAGCAGGTGCATTTATACAGAGACTTGATTACACACAGGTGGATTCTATTTATCATTACCAGTCATTTAGGACAACATTGGATCATTCACAGATCCTCACTGAACTTCTGGAGTGAGTTTGCTGCACTGAAAGTAAAGGGGACGAATAATATTGCACGCCCCACTTTTCAGTTTTTTATTTGTTAAAAAAGTTTAAAATATCCAAAAAATTTCTTTCCACCTCACGATTGTGTCCCACTTGTTGTTGATTCTTCACAAAAAAATAGAATTTATATTTTTATGTTTGAAGCCTGAAATGTGACAAAAGGTTGAAAAGTTCAAGGGGGCTAAATAGTTTCACAAGATACTGTATATATATAAACCAAATCTATTAAAGATTTGTAAAAATTGTGGGCCCAGTTGGAGCTTTTGCATTGGGACCCATGAGCTTTAAGTTTAGGCATTCAATGGGCCAGGTTTACAGCTAAAAAGATGGGTGGGTCTGGTTTCCACTTCCATCCTTAGGTGTATCTCATGTCTTTTAATGATGTCCACTTGTTTGACTCATAGTACTGTGTTGGAGGTTGCAGGCAACCAAAGTGTGGCTCTAAGGGCCACTTTACACACACCAACTTATCTGTCCAACTTCTGAACAACTTACTGGTTGCAGTGAAATCATGGACACATTGTTCCATTTTGTGGCTGTGTACAAATGTCCATGATTTCACTGCAACCAGCAAGTTGGTCAGAAGTTGGACAGATAAGTTGGTGTGTGTAAAGTGGCCTTGAGTGAGATGAGCTGAACTCTAATCCACCATGGTGGACTTCCACACTTACGCATTAGTGTGATTGTTATTTTCTTTCATTTATGCCAGGAAGGCTCCTCATTGATTTACTCTGTACTCTTTTATGGAACCTTTCATATACCAACTGGACCTTAAACGATAAGTGTTCTATCATTACCTTTTGGACCAAGCAGAGTAACTTATAGTGAGTGAAATGTCACATGGGATTGTCCCAAAAGTGACAAAAATCAAAAAAGAGGATGAAGAAACGTCAGCCCTCATGTCTTGGCTGGCAAAACTTGCAGCAGTTCCTCCTCTCTCCTTGAGAACCCTGTTTCTTCTATATAGGCTACAGCCGGGGGCATAACTACAATAGGTGCAGGTGCAATCGCACCCAGGCCCTGGAGCCTAAGGGGCCCAAAATGTCTCTTTGGCCCATACAAAAAGCTTTGGAGCTTTTGCATTGGGGCCCATGAGCATCAAGTTACCGTATATACTCGTGTATAAGCCGAGTTTTTCAGCCCAAAATTTGGGCTGAAAAGTCTTCCCCTCGGCTTATACACGGGTCATATACGGTACATGGAGTGGTGGGGGCTGTGGAGGCTGGAGGAGGCGGGGGGAGGCTGCTGTATGAGTGGCCCCGTCACGTGGGGCCGCTCATTATATATGCACTGCTTCCCCCTGTCAATCAGTGGCAGGGGGAAGCAGTGCCTATAGCCCCCAAATGTTGGCACTCGCCCCCCCTTGTAAGGGCCCCCCCGCTGGTTATATTACCATCCCGGTCTTCTGATCAGCGCCGCTCCTCGGTGCTCCTCGGTGCTCCGTCCGTCCGTCCTGCTACATCCGGGATCTCCGGCCGTCGCAGGCATATGACGTCATCGCGCGACGGCCGGGGATCCCGGATGTAGCAGGACGGGAGCAGCGAGGACGGAGCACCGAGGACCGGCGCTGATCAGAAGACCGGGATGGTAAGAGAAGCGGGGGGGGGCCCTTGCAAGGGGGGAGCGAGTGCCAGCATTTGGGGGCTGCTGGGTACCCCCAGGGGGCTGCTGGGTACCCCCAGGAGGCTGCTGGGGACCCCCAGGGGGCTGCTGGGTACCTCCTGGGGGCTGCTGGGTACCCCCAGGGGGCTGCTGGGGACCCCCAGGGGGCTGCTATATGTACCCCTGGGGGCCTTCTGTATACCACTGGGGCTGCTGTATACTACCACTGGGGCTGCTGGGGCTGCTATATACTACCACTGGGGCTGCTATATACTACCACTGGGGCTGCTGTATACTACCACTGGGGCTGCTGTATACTACCACTGGGGCTGCTGTATACTACCACTGGGGCTGCTATATACTACCACTGGGGCTGCTATATACTACCACTGGGGCTGCTGTATACTACCACTGGGGCTGCTATATACTACCACTGGGGAGGCCTGTATACCACTGGGGGGGCCTGTATACCACACTGCTGGGGGCTGTATACCTGTGCTGGGGTCCACCCTCGGCTTATACACGAGTCAATAGGTTTTTCCAGATTTTTGGGGCAAAAGTAGGGAAGTCGGCTTATACACGGGTCGGCTTATACACGAGTATATACGGTATGCCACTTGCTACAGCCAAGTAGGAAAGGAAACCAATCAGGACTGGGACCTTCCTCTAACGAACTGAAAACAACCTATAACCATAATAAGCCACCAAGATCTTCATAAGTTCTACAGTCATAAGTTATGAACCTGTCACATTTGGAGCAATTCAATGACCATAACCACCTTTCTTTATTTTCTTATTTTATATGATTTCCCATCCAGGTGAAAATAGTTTTCTTGAGACCTTGCTGAGCTTATACAGAACTTATATTATGTAATCCCATGTTATACTAAGCACACCGCCAGCTGGGACAAAAATATTAAAAAAATAAATAACCCATAGGCCCCTGTATTTAATGAGTGCGCGAATCTGGACTTTCTCCAGTGATCCTGTCCACGCCGACCAATGCTAGAACTACCGTTGAGTGTAAAGTATCAACTCCGTTCATTGCCCACAAGACGCTGAACTTGTGTTTGTTTTATTAGTTCGTTTTATGTTCCCACCATTATATGACTCAGTAATGATGTGATGACTGAAACGGGTCAAAAACGTAAAGTCTTCAAAATATGGGTAAAAATAATCAAAATATTATAACTGTCTTTATTACTATTATTAATATAAACTATAAAGATTACAATACTGTGCATGGACTCTGTAGAGGGACCCTCATGGTGAACGGCCTTAAGGATCCTTAGAAACTTTATTATGCCATATGGAGCATCCATAGTATGGCATTTATTTTCTTTCAGACACCATATAAAAATTTCATGTGTCGCCCAATAAAATTGGGGGAACCTGTAAGTAACGCTCTGCGTCCATAGGAGTATCTAGATGCTCTTTATGGATTTTGTTCCACACTCATCTGTAATATGATTATGTTTATGAGGCATTGATTATGTGACACTATATACTAAAGAGAGAGTCTCAACTCTGAAATTTATCTCCGACCCATTGGATTGGGGATCATTTTCTGATCTTTGTAGTCTGACTACAGGGACCCTCACCGATCCAAAGAACTGGGAATGGAGTGGTGGTTGAACATTTGCACTGCCAATACATTAACTCTTATTTTAAGACCAAAGACCAGCAATCTCTGGCTGTCTTGTATTGGATGGGGAATAACTTTCCGATCTCTGGAGTCTGACCGCAGGGACCCACACTGATCAGAAGAACCAGGAATGGAGTGCTAGCTCTACATTCACATTGTTGGTCAATTCAGTCTTATGGTAGGGCCAAAGACCAACTGAGCACATGGCTCAGCAATCTCTGATGGTCTTGTATTTGATGGGGAGAACTTTTTGGAGTCTGATCGCAAGGACCCCCACTTATCCAAAGAACTGGGAATGGAATGGTGGTTGAACATTCGCATTCATTCTTAAGATAGGGCAAAAGACCAGCCGAACACATGGCTCAGCAATCTATGGAGGTCTCGTATTGGATGGTTGAGAACTTTTCAATCTCTAGAGTCTGACTGCAGGGACCCCCACTGATCCAAAGAACAAAGAATAGAGTGCTGCTTCAACTTTCACATTGCCATTCCATTCTTTATTATGGTAGGGCCAAAGATCTGCCGAGCACATTGCTCAGCAATCTTTAGCGATTTTTTTATTGGAAGGGAATAACTTTCTGATCTGGAGTTTTGGCTGCTGGAACCCTGACTGATCCAAAAAAATGGGAATGGAATGCTGGTTCAACATTTGCACTGCTGGTTCATTCATTTTTATGGTAGGGCCAAAGACCAGCCAATCACATGGCTTAGCACTCTCTGGCGTTCTATAATTGGAAGGGAATAACTTTCTGATATCTAAATACTGACCACAGAGACCACCACTGATCCAAATACCCGGGAATGGAAGGGTGGTTAAACATTTGCACTGTCGGTCAATTCATTCTTAGGGTCAAAGGCCAGCTGAGCACATGGCTCGGCAATCTCTGGGTGTCTCGTAAAGAATCAATTGAGTAGCAATGCTCATGATAGTCAATCCTTCATTCATAGAGCCTCAATGGTCAGGATTGGTGGCCGGTGGATGTCCCAATAATTACATCTCAGAGAACGGCAAGTTATCCCCTATCCCCTGAATAGATTAGTCCATGCTTGAGAACAGGGATTTTCCAGGAGTAAATGTCTCTGACTGGTATAAAAAATATAAGTAGTGCTCACTCTTTTGAATCCTTCCAAGGCTTGTCCAGTCCTCACTGGTTTGTATTGATTGGTCCGGTCTAAATAATAGGAAATGGCAGAAAATTAACACTCGATTATTGCCTGAGGCGGGTCACATCTTACAATGATCAGCAAATTTTCAATTTTGATTTGTGTAAGGTGGCATTCATCCATGGTCGATCCTCATTTTATCTAAGGAGAAGTCAAGGCTGAAGAGGAGAGTGCAAAAATCTGTCCCCAGAGGCAAGAAGAGGAATGAATGAATGAAATCTGGGACTGATACAAATCAGCTAAAAACATAGAAAAATAGATTAAAGAGGACCTGTCACCAAACCAGGCATGGTGATCTAATTACAGCACTGGATACAGCATGTCTGCAGCATGCAGGCAAGGGGTCACCCAGCACTTGAGTCTCCCTGTACCCCGAGAAAATACACTTAGAAAACTTAGATCCTGGAGCCAAATAGGAGGTGGCTAGAGGCTGGAGTCACTTCTTCTCACAGGGGAATCTCACGCCTCCTGTGTAATGTTCCCTCCCTTTGCTGCCTCCTCCCTGACAGTCATGGTCTCCCTGGCCTGCATGACGCAGGCGCAGAGAGAGAGCGCATGTTTTTGATGATAATGTCTGTCTGTCCCGCCTACTGCGATGACGTCTGCTCCTTTACCCGCCCTGCTCCATGTTATCACGAAGCAGGGCTGGGAAAGGTTGTGACATCACCGTAGGAGGCCAGCCGCCCCGCCTCCTGCCTGATGTCACTGCTTATCCCCGCCCTGCTCCATGTTATGCTGTATCCACGGAGCAGGGCGGGTAAAGGAGCTGACGTCACCGCAGGAGGCGGTGCATACGGACAGTATTATCAAAAACACGCTCCCTCTCTCTGCGCCTGTGTCATGCAGGCCAGGGAGACCATGACTGACAGGGAGGAGGCAGCAAAGGGAGGGAACATTATACAGGGGGCGTGAGATTCCCCCGTGAGAAGAAGTGGCTCCAGCCTCTAGCCACCTCCTATTTGGCTCCTGGATCTAAGTTTTCAAAGTGTATTTACGCGGGGTACAGGGGGGCTCAAGGGCTGGGGGACCCCTTGCCTGAATGCAGCAGACATGCTGCATTCAGTGCTGTAATTAGATCACTGTGCCTGGTTTGGTGACAGGTCCTCTTTAAGATCCCATTGAACTCAATTAATTTAGACCACAAACCAAAATCCAAATAAATAAATACAAACTAGACCCTCAAAAATAACACATTATCTGAAACCAGATCCTAAAATTCATTTGGACCTCAGAACAGACCAGTAAGTAAAGTATATTTAGATGTTCGAGCCTATATTGCTCGACTTGGCAATAAGAAGGAATCATCACCATGAGGAGACACTACTAATAAATTCCCCAAAATAGATGTTCCTAAAGTTATCAAAGCTGGGAATAATTATCATATGTGGGTTCTATTAGAGCACTTTTACCATGTGGTACATTAAAGGGGTTGTCCACTATTAGCACAACCCCTTCTGATTCTACATGTCTCCCCATGAAAAGTAAAACAGCCTCTAGTCATCTTCCATAATGGTGCCATTCCAGTGGTGTCGGTAATTGGGGTACTGTGGACCACGTGACTGCCCCATGTCCAATCAATGCCAAATGTTTCATCCCGCCTTCCGACCAAAACACAAATAAACAGGACATGAGCGGCAGCCGCAGTGTCCCTTCATGTTGACTAACTCATATGGTCCTAAGGCGCGGAAACAGAAGCCGGCGGTGATTGGACGCAGGGCTCGTGTGATGTCACGTGAGCTCCGAACCTGGATTACTGACACCCCTGGGATGGTGCCAGCATGGGCGGTGACTATAGGGTCTTTTATTTTACTTGAGGGATTCATGTCAGGGATTCAATCAGGTGAGCCCATATACAGTAAAATAGATTTTAAAAAATGATTTTGGTGCAAAAAAAAAGGTGCAAAACACACAAACCAAATGTTAAGGCAATGATGAATCAGGGCCTGAATAAGGTCTTCCCGTGCATTGTCCATTGGTTCTGACATGGCCTCATCATTCAGCAGCAATATCCTGGCTGTTACTTTTTGTTCACTCCCTTCTCTGCTATAAGTCATAGAACATGGAAAACTCCTCCACAAATGCTAAAGTAATATACACTGACAGCTCTGAAAACTGATGTGATGACAGCAATCCCCGGTAATCCTTAGAAAGAAAAACAGACTCCACCTCTTATGAATATATTGTCCGTGGGGTTTTGTAACCTATATTAAGATTGAGCTGAAATTGTCATTTAAAGAGAATGTACAGTTTCACAACCATTTATTATTACTGCAATCTAAGAATTAACAAAACCTACTATGCATATATCTTAATTAAAAAAAAACAGTTTCCCATCGTTTGTGTATGCAGCTCATCTACAGACCAAAGTGTAACAAGCCATAAGCGGATCATGTGCAAAATTTGATTATTTGGGGTATATCGCTCCAGTGCAGAACTGACAATCCACACCTATTGGCCTCTAGCTCAATCTGGAGCCATGGCGATTTGGATGAATGCTCTGTAGGAATATTGATCTTGTGCAGCCTAGTTGGGTCCACCAGCATCTTCTCTGCCGATGTCGAGCCATGGCTACTTGATGGATGAATGCTCTACAGGAAGATTGAGCTTGTAACACCTAGACAATGGGCAACACAGTGGCTCAAGTGGTTAGCACTGTAGCCTTTGCAGCGCTGGGGTCTTGAGGTCCTGGGTTCAATTCCCACCAAGGACACTAAAGACAACATCTGCAAGGAGTTTGTATGTTCTCCTTGTGTTTGCGTGGGTTTCCTCCAGGCACTCTGGTTTCCTCCCACATTGTAAAGACATACTGATAGGATGTTTAGATGTTTAGATTGTGAGCTCCAAGAGAGACAGCATTACTGATGTATGTAAAGTGCTATGGAATTAATAGTGCTATATAAATAATTATTATTATTGTTAGACAGGTCCACCAGGATCTTCTCCAAAGCCTTGATAGGTCTACCAGGTTCTTCTCCAAGCCCAGAGTGGTCAACCAGGGTCTTCCCTGCCATTATCTTGGTTGTATTCAGGGTTATGGAGTCATGGAGTCAGAGTCGGTGTCCATTTTAGATGGAGTCGGATTCGAGGAAATTGAGGATTCGGAGTCAGAGTCTAATGTTTGGCTTTCTGACTTCACAGCCATTGTTGTGAAGTCAGAATCATGGAGTCAGAGTCGATGTCCATTTTGGTGGAGTTGGAGTTTGAGTCGGCGTCCGGGAAATTGAAGAGTCAAAGTCAAATCTTTTGCCTACTGACTCCAAATCCTTTTATCAAGACATCGGGTTGCTGGTCTTCCTCATCGCCTTGTTCCTTCTATTTTTCCGGCCATGATGTCCTTCCCCAGTGATTGCTCTCATCGTATCTTGGTGATCCTTCCTTCCAGTGACATGTCTGGCTGGATTTGTTCCAGTATTGATGTGTTTGTTCTTCTTCCCGTCCATGATATTGATAACGTCCTTTTCCAGCTCCACATTTCGTAGGCTTTGAATCTTCTTCTGCAATCAATATTAGTGGATTAGTGGATGTATATGAGGTCTGGTGAAAAGGAAAAACAGAACAATTGCTCATACATCTCCTACATTTTCTGTTACAACATAGGTTTGCACAGGAGCTGGATACACACATTTTTTCTGTGTTAAACATAGGACAGACACAGACCATTTGAAGACAGATCTGAACAGGAGCTGTAAATGCTGAACGGTATGATCTGACTACACATAGGATTTTCTTTGTAACATATATCTATTGAGAGTTTTCTTTTGCATCGGTCTTGATTCCCTTGCACTATGATTTATTACCATATTGATCCTCCATGTCTTGATTTTTTAGATACAATCCAGGCAAAGTCTGGTCAGTCCCAACCCAAAAAGGGCCTTTTAATGTAAACTTGGATGATGTAGAGACGTTGCCACATGGAACAGAGGGTTCTTGGCCAGGATTGGGCTTATACGTCCAACTCTAATGCTGGTATGTTGGTCTGAATAGGAGCTGTGTACACAAAACGGTGGAACCAGACTAAACATACAGTTTGTTATTAGTTTGTAAGCAGTAGACAGTAGAATGGTCCAACAGAGGTGAGAAATGATGAAGACGTTTCCAGTGCATAAGTTCAGAAATGTCTCCCCAATGGTTTTTCAAAATATATGTCTGAACAGGAGCTGTAGTCACAAAACGGTAGGGCCAGAAAACACGTCAGATTTGCATTTATTGTGTTGGCTTAGTGAGATAAATCAAAAAGTAAGACGGGGTAAATTGTTTTAGGATTTCTCAAGTTTCTAGAATTCAGGTGATTCCAAGTTTTGAACAATTGATTTGATTGGCGTCAGGATTTTGACTCTTCAAATTACTCTTTGTGTCTTTTTCGTGTCTTATCCAAGATGGCATCTGCTATCTGGTTCCTGTCCATGTGTTCCTGCTTTCCTGCCTATATAAGCTCTCGTCCATCTGCCAGGCCCTGCTTGAGTACTTTACTTGGATCCCTAGCTTCTTTCTACATCTTAAGTTCATGCTCCCTCTCCAGCTATTACAGTTCAGGTCTTTCCAGCTTCTGCAGTCTGATGTCCAGCTAAACTACACCTGCTTCCAGTTTGCCTCGTGCATCAAGCTGCTCTGTGTAGAGAGGGCTACTGCTTCAGCTTCTGTCAGCCTACCTCACTTCAGGTAAGCTCAGTTTGCTCTGAAAATCTCACTGCTGATTTTCTGTTAGTTTATTTAGTTGCAGTTGCAGTGCTCAGAACTGTTCAGGACTTTGCTTTTTGATACTCTGCACTGCATCCACTTCTGGACTTGTTCTCAGAGACATTACCATTTCCTCGCCTTCCTGGGTGTGAACTGTTACTTACAGACTGTTATGTTATCGGTCTCTTCCAGTGTGAACTGTTACTAAGAGACTATTCCATTTGGCATCACTGTGAATGAATTGCTCCTAAGGGACTACTCCGTTTGACATTACTGAATTAACTATTAGGGTATGTGCACACTGGTAGTTTTAGTGCAGGTTTAGCAGCGGAAACCGCCGGTCGGTTTCCATGAGTTTTATGTAAATTTATGTTAATCCAAAAGCGGCTTTTGGGTTAACATTAAAACCTATGGAAACCGACACCAGCTGTGCACACACCGGCGGTTTACACATGCTCATCTGTTGCTAACCCGCTGGGTTCCCAGCGGGTTAGCAACGAATGTGCATGTTCTATAAACCGGCCGGTTCTGCAGCGGCTGCAAGCAGAATCATGTGCTGCTTCCAGCCGCTGCATAACCGCCGCCGCTAACCCGCTGTGCACCCGCCCGGCACCCGCCGCACATACCCGCCAGGAAGCCGGTGGACGGCTGCAGAGCTTCCTGTCGGGTCCGCCCAGCCGCCCACCGGCACAAACCCGGCATATGTGCACATACCCTTAGTTGAACGATTTATGTACTCTGTTTTTGTTTGCTGCACTTGCATGTTTGTACATTTGCCATGTATTTTAATACAGACTTTCACCCTAATACCTTGCCTCAGTCACGTCTTTGCCCCATGCTATTAGATTCCTGAGATAGCCACACTAGTTGTTACAATTGGTTTCAGCAATAGGGTGGCCATATGCTATTTTGTTAGATTTTAAAAGGCCAATCACTGAGTATTCTGCCTTGGCTTATTATGCTATGGGAGGATTGAGAGACCTTATGGCTCGTGTAGATGATCTATGCAAATTGTTCCATAGTTGGACTTCAGTGCACATAATGGTCACAGGTCTTCAGACCAAAGCATTATCTACTTATATAATCGGGAGTTGGGCACTGTAGCCCAATCCCAACATGCTTTGCGCGGGACTGCGAGTGATGACGCGCAGCGTCATCACGAGCCGCAGACCCGCACTACTCTAAAAAAAAAAAAATCCTCACCTCTACCCGAGCCCGCGCTGTCTCCCGCCCTCTCCCGCCGTCTTCTGCCGTGTTCCGCTAGGCTCCCGGTGGCTGTGCAGGCTCCCGGTGCCTCCAGTGATCTTCTATCTACTGAGACTGAAGGACCTGTGGTGATGTCAGAGTCACGTGACACCAGCTTACTCCAGGCAAATCGCGGGTCACGTGACTCTTACATCACCACAGGTCCTTCAGTCTCAGTAGATAGAAGATCACTCCAGGCACCGGGAGCCTGCACAGCCACCGGGAGCCTAGCGGAACACGGCAGAAGACGGCGGAACACGGCAGAAGACGGCGGGGGCTCGGGGTGAGGTGAGCATAATCTTTTTTTATTTTTTTTAACCCCTGCCTTGCACGAGCGCACCACAGACACCTGTATACTCCACCACCACACACGCCTCTACACTCTGCCACCACCACACACGCCTGTATACTCCACCACCACACACGCCTGTATACTCTGCCACCACACACGCCTGTACACTCTGCCACCACACACGCCTGTACACTCTGCCGCCACCACCACACACGCCTGTACACTCTGCCGCCACCACCACACACGCCTGTACACTCTGCCGCCACCACACACACCTGTACACTCTGCCGCCACCACACACGCCTGTACACTCCACCACACACGCCTGTACACTCTGCCGCCACCACCACACACGCCTCTACACTCTGCCACCACCACACACGCCTGTACACTCTGCCGCCACCACACACGCCTGTACACTCTGCCGCCACCACCACACACGCCTGTACACTCTGCCGCCACCACACACGCCTGTACACTCTGCCGCCACCACACACGCCTGTACACTCCACCACACACGCCTGTACACTCTGCCGCCACCACCACACACGCCTGTACACTCTGCCACCACCACACACGCCTGTACACTCTACCGCCACCACACACGCCTCTACACTCTGCCGCCACCACACACGCCTCTACACTCTGCCGCCACCACACACGCCTGTACACTCTGCCGCCACCACACACGCCTGTACACTCTGCCGCCACCACACACGCCTGTACACTCTGCCACCACCACACACGCCTCTACACTCTGCCGCCACCACACACGCCTGTACACTCTGCCACCACCACACACGCCTGTACACTCTGCCGCCACCACACACCCCTGTACACTCTGCCGCCACCACACACGCCTGTACACTCTGCCGCCACCACACACGCCTGTACACTCTGCCGCCACCACACACGCCTGTACACTCTGCCACCACCACACACGCCTGTACACTCTGCCACCACCACACACACCTGTACACTCTGCCGCCACCACAGACGCCTGTATACTCTGCCGCCACCACCACACCTGCCTGTACACTCTGCCACCACCACACACGCCTGTACACTCTGCCACCACCACACACGCCTGTACACTCTGCCACCACCACACACGCCTCTACACTCTGCCACCACCACACACACCTGTACACTCTGCCACCACCACAGACGCCTGTATACTCTGCCGCCACCACCACACCTGCCTGTATACTCTGCCACCACCACACACGCCTGTACACTCTGCCACCACCACACACGCCTGTACACTCTGCCACCACCACACACGCCTGTACACTCTGCCGCCACCACCACACATGCCTGTACACTCTTCCGCCACCACCACACACGCCTGTACACTCTGCCGCCACCACCACACCCGCCTGTATACTGTGCCGCCACCACCACACACGCCTGTATACTCTGCCGCCACCACCACACACGCCTGTACACTCTGCCACCACCACACACGCCTGTATACTCTGCCGCCACCACCACAGACACCTGTATACTCTGCCACCACACAGATGCCTGTATACTATGCCACCACAGACACCTATATACTCTGCCACCACCACCACACACACCTGTATACTCTGCCACCACCACCACACACGCCTGTATACTCCACTACCCACAGACCCACCTGTATACTCTGCTACCCACAGAGCCGCCTGTATACTTTACTACCCACAGAGTCACCTGTATAATCTCCTACCCTCAGAGCCGTCTGTATACTCTGCTACCCACACAGCCCCCTGTATACTCTGCTACCCACTGGCCCGCCTGTATACACACAATTCATTTCACCCTGCTCCCGATGCAATTGCATCGGGCCTTTTTACTAGTAGCTTTATAAACTGTAGTTGTGACACTTGGGTCAGGAGAGCCAGTCTGTATATAATAACAATTTTCACAAATGTCTGCATGAGCCCATAGTGAATAATAAGACATATTCAGTTTGCAGCAAATAAATTCTATGCAAAATTAATTTCCTGGGTAATCAAATGTTAACAGATCTGCTTATCACTAGACTGCACATGAGTTTTATACACAAAATGTTACAAAATAGACAACTTACATTTTGGATCTAATGTATAAGCGTTTCAAGACTTATAGACATGGCCGGAAGTGTTAACACCCTTGAAATTGTTCCACAAAATGAAGTGTTTGTCCCAGAAAAATATTGTGTTACGCATGTTTTCTTATACACATGTTTATTTCCTTTGTGTGTATTGGAACAACACAAAAAAAATGGAAAAAAAGGCAAATTAGTAATAATTTCACACAAAACCCAAAAATTGTTGTCCCCCTCATCTTAATATTTGGTTTTCCCCTTGGGATAAATAACTACAATCAATCACCTCCTATAACCTTCACAAGCTTCTTCTCTCCAGGAGTTTCTCCTCTTCTCTATAATCTGCTCCCGATCTCTCATATTTGAAGCGTATTCTCCCAACAGCAATTTTCAGATCTTTCCACAGGTGATCAATGGGATTTAGATCCAGATTCATTGCTGCCACTTCAGATCTCTCCAGCATTTTGTTTCCTCCATTTCTGGGGCTTATTGATGTTGGGAGTCATTGTCCTGCTGGAAGGCCCATGGGGTCATTCCATGTCAAGTGATCCAAAAATGAATATTTTTTTTCCCTGACGTCCTCAGATTTTTTAAATTTTTTTTGTATATGAAGAACAACTTTATCTAATTACAAAAAAAAAGTTTAGAATTTTTTTCTTTATCAGTTAATTTTTTACAGATTTTTAAAGTTTAAAAAAAGTGCGAATTTTGGCCTGGTATGGCTTTACATTTTCTATCATATCTCGGGCTAGAAATAAGATAGAGAAACAAAATAAACACCAATCTACTCAGAACTGTCCAGGCTTTCATCAGATATGTCACAAGAGGATCTTTGTTAATATTTTACCCATGTGATCGCAAGCGCAAAACTTTAAAACGCATTTCCGAAAAATCGGCGCGCTTTAAATATTTCAAAAACTTCCCACGTGTCTGCTATGCTCTTAGCCACATTTGTACCAAATTTCAAGTTGGGATCGCAATGGGATCATATTTTAACATATTTTACTAGTAATAGCGTCAATGGGTCATTCCATATCAAGTGATCTAAATATGAATATTTTTTTTTACCTGACGTCTTTAGATTTTTTTTTTTTTTTTCCTTTATGAAGTACTACTTTAGTTAATTACAAATTAAAAGTTTGGAATTTTTTTCTTCATCAGTTAATTTTTTACAGATTTTTAAAGTTTAAAAAAAGGGTGAATTTTGGCCTGGTATGACTTTACATTTTTTTATCTCAGGCTAGAAATAAGATAATGAAGTGGGAGAGGCATCATTTTACTCAGAACGGTAACAGCTTTCATTTGAGATGTTACAAGACTATGTTTCTTTATATCAAATTCAAACTATTGACGGGCAATTGTGAAAAAATGGCTGATTGTGTTCTCGGTGATTTTTGAATTGACACTATAATAGTTAAATATTTTGCACTTAGGTCCAATGAATGCATCCATGGGGTCAAGCTGGGACAGAGTCATCACAAATTAGCCTTATTTGCAGATGACCTGCTACTTTACATCTCCCAGCCCCTGGTCTCCATCCCTTCGGTCTTAATGGAGTTTGAACGGTTCGGACAATTGAGCAACTTTAAAGTGAATTGCTCCAAAACCGAGGCACTCAATATTTCTTTGCCTGGAGAATTGGTTTCTCATCTATCTAAACAGTTCCCATTTAAATGGAAAGTAGAAGCCATTAAGTACTTGGGAGTCCTTATACCAAAAGATCTTAAACAAATATTCAATTTAAATTATCACCCCTTTTGACTAACGCGGAATCGGCATTTACCTCCTATAGACAATTAAAGCTATCCTGGTTCGGGAGAATAAACATAGTCAAGATGGATGTCTTGCCCCGACTCTTATATACTTTTTAGACAGTTCCTGTTCTATTGGATAGAGGCTTCCTCTCCAAAATGCAATCTATGATCCTTAGATTTGTCTGGGGGGGCAAGAGGTCCAGATTGCGAATGAATATCCTATCCTTGCCCAAGACCAGAGGAGGGGTTGGACTACCCAACATACGAGCGTACTTTGTGGCTTCCTCTCTTGTTAGAGCTCTAGATTGGCATTATCATGCGTCCTCCAAGAAATGGGTAGGGGTGGAGCAAGAGGGTTTGGGGATTCCGCTGAAACACCTGCTTTGGATTTCCCCTAAAGACTCCACACACCTAGTACCTTTGACAGACATGACCAGAAACACCTTGAAGGTATGGCACCTAGTGACGAAAACCCTCCGCTTAAACGACAGACTTAGCCCTTTGACTCCCCTTTTTTCCAACCCATCTTTCCCACCCAGATTTGACAGGCAGAGATTTTTATGTTGGCGGATTGTGGATGACACCCGAGTAGGACAGACTCTGTCCAGTGGTGGTTTGCCCCCGATGGCAGAGCTACAACTCAAAGAACCTACGAGACCTCTCAAGTGATTCGAATTTCTCCAATACAGAGCATACTTATATTCAGCTGACCACTCTTGCAGGGTAAGATTGACGCCCAACGTATTGGAGAGGTTATTCCAACTGGAGGCTCCACCGAGGCGCAAAATATCAGTTCTATACCAGGCCTTAGGGTCCATGAGAGAGCAGGGCACCCTTTACTTCCAACGTGCTTGGGAGAGGGAATTGGGGTGTAGCATTTCAGAAGCTAATTGGCAGAAATGCTTTATATTTACTCACTCACTAGCTAGCGCTTGTTCTGCACAAGAAAGAAGCTATAAGCTGCTCACTAGATGGTACTTGTGCCCGACGACACTCTGGAACATGTTCCCTGGAACCCCTGATACCTGCTGGCGCTGTGGGGAAGAGAAGGGTACAATGATACACTTTTGGTGAAGTTGTGGGGAAATCCGGCGGTTCTGGTCTGAGGTTTTCAATGCATACGCCCGGATAACAGGTAAACAAGCCGAATGCTGCCCAGAATCGGCAATGTTATCCATTTTTCCAGGTCCTATTGGGCTACAGAAGAGGGATATTCTCCGCTTTTGCATCTCGGCTGCTCGTGCTGTGATCCCGAGGTTCTGGAAATCAAGCCGGGCTCCATCTCTACTTGATTGGTTCAAAGAATTGATGGACACATATCGAATGGAGGAGCTCGCAGCTGATGCGTCGGGATCTCGGAACAAATTCTTAGGGATTTGGGTTGAATGGATTCTTTTTCACGACTCTGCAGAATGTAGGAGTATCTTTTCCAGCACAGATAATATGGCTCGACCTCTGGCTGATGGGGAGCCAGTGGGATGAGTACCCTTTCTCCTTCCCATACCTCACCCGTCCCCCCCCCCTCCTTTTTTTCTTACGTGGCTTTTCTTTCCCAGTATAACTTTTTCTAATGGTTTTTGTTTCTCTTCTCTCTCTCTCTTCTTTTCTATCTCTCTTTTCTTCCCATCTGATACATTCAGTCTAGGTATTTCCTTTCTACACCTATACCTTCAGAATTCTAGTGAACATTAGACAGGTATCGAAAACTCTGAGCTGTGAGTAGATCATTAATATTTCGGCCTTCCTTTCCGGTACACCAGTCGATAGACTATTCCAACTAGGCCTCAACGGGTAATGACCCACTTACGTGGTCAACCTGTTAGAAGGGGCCAAGTGATAAAAATCATTCTGCTGGGGCTGCTTGTCCCCTTGACATCAGAACATCTCAAAACCCTGAGAAAGGTTGTTTACTTGAGTGTTTGGAATTATATTTAGATTGTAGTATATATTGCACCAGAGATAAGCGCAAAAGTAAATTTGCAGCTTATCTTAAAGTTACTAATAACTTTGTGAATTCTCTTTTTGTATATTTTATATGTCTCAAGATTTTGTTAAAAGATTGAATGTATGTCTTTCATATGTTTTTTCAAAATTTAATAAAAATGAGATTAACCATAGTTAAATATTTTAAAATATGATCCCATCATGATCCCAACTTGAAATTTGGTACAGATGTGGCTAAGAGCATAAAAGACACATAGGCAGTTTTGGAAAATTTTTATTAAAACGTTTTTTCGGAAATGCGTTTCAAAATGTTGCGTTTGCATTCGCATGGGTAAAAAATTAAAATTAACAAATATACTCTTGTGACATATCTGGTAAAAGCCTGGACAGTTCTGAGTAGATTGGTGTTTATTTTGTTTCTCTATCTTATTTCTAGCCCGAGATAAAAAAATGTAAAGTCATACCAGGCCAAAATTCACCCTTTTTTTAAACTTTAAAAATCTGTAAAAAATTAACTGATGAAGAAAAAAATTCCAAACTTTTAATTTGTAATTAACTAAAGTAGTACTTCATAAAGGGAAAAAAAAAAAAAAATCTAAAGACGTCAGGTAAAAAAAAATATTCATATTTAGATCACTTGATATGGAATGACCCATTGACGCTATTAATAGTAAAATATGTTAAAATATGATCCCATTGCGATCCCAACTTGAAATTTGGTACAGATGTGGCTAAGAGCAAAGCAGACACATGGGCAGTTTTTGAAATATTTAAAGCGCGCCGATTTTTCGGAAATACGTTTTCAAATTTTGCGCTTGCGATCACATGGGTAAAATATTAACAAAGATCCTCTTGTGACATATCTGATGAAAGCCTGTATAGTTCTGAGTAGATTGGTGTTTATTTTGTCTCTCTATCTTATTCCTAGCCTGAGTTATGAGGAGAAACGTAAAGGCAGGCAACAGCGAAATTCACACTTTTTCCGAACTTTGAAAATCATTTAAAAAAAAAATAAATTTTTTAAAAAATTTTTCTCTTCACATTTTGCATTGTCTGACATGCTATTATCAAATAACAAAATCTCAAAAGAATTAAAAATATAGAGGTAATAATCATTGGTTCACTTGACATGGAATGACCCCATGACCTAAGATGCCCCCAGGTTTGTGACACTAGACACTACATTACCACCCAAAATCTAGAGGCAGCAAAACAAACTTAAACATCTCCGACCTCCCCCATATGTGACTGTAGGTCCTGAGCTCTTCTCTCTGACTTCCACCATATGTGACTGTAAGTCCTGTGCTCTTTTCTCTGACCTCCCCCATATGCAGAGCTCCCAAGTGTCCCGGATTTGGCGGGACAGTCCCGGTTTAGTCAGGGCTTCCCGCTGTCCCGTGCGGGACTAGAAGTGTCCCGGTGTCTGGCACTTCACTGATTGCTGCACGGCCCCTCTAGCTGCCGGCCACGCCCCCTCCGGCTGCCGGTCACGCCCCCTCACAGCAGCACATTGGGAGGACTGAGCACCCAATCACAGTGCAGAAAGTGAGTCGTGTGACCTCTCCTGCCCTGTGTGTAGAGGGGACGGAACTCAGTCATCCAATCCCGGCTCAGCGCGGCCTCTGTGAAGTTCCCCAGCAATGGAGGAAGCATCAGCACAGCAGCAGCCGGGACACAGAGGGCTCTGCCTCCAAACTGGAGCCCGGATCACTGACTGCCTGTGACTGGGAGGAACTGACAGGAGCACAGCACACAGGTATCAAAGACATGGGAGCACAGGCTGAGGATAACACAAGGGGTGATGATAACAGAACACAGAGGAGTGTGGTGACAGGCTCCGTACACCTCATAAAGGCACGGCTCTGCTCCGTACGCCTCATAAAAGCACGGCTCCGCTCCGTACGCCTCATAAAGGCACGGCTCCGCTCACCTCATAAATGCACGGCTCCGCTCACCTCATAAATGCACGGCTCCGCTCCGTACACCTCATAAAGGCACAGCTCCGCTCCGTACACCTCATAAATGCACGGCTCCGCTCCGTACACCTCATAAATGCACGGCTCTGCTCTGTACACCTCATACAGGCACGGCTCCGCTCCGTACACCTCATAAATGCACGGCTCTGCTCCGTACACCTCATAAATGCACGGCTCTGCTCCGTACACTTCATAAAGGCACGGCTCTGCTCCGTACACCTCATAAAAGCACGGCTCCGCTCCGTACGCCTCATAAAGGCACGGCTCCGCTCACCTCATAAATGCACGGCTCTGCTCCGTACACCTCATAAAGGCACGGCTCTGCTCACCTCATAAATGCACGGCTCTGCTCCGTACACCTCATAAAGGCACGGCTCTGCTCCGTACGCCTCATAAAAGCACGGCTCCGCTCCGTACGCCTCATAAAGGCACGGCTCCGCTCACCTCATAAATGCACGGCTCCGCTCACCTCATAAATGCACGGCTCCGCTCCGCTCACCTCATAAATGCACGGCTCCGCTCCGTACACCTCATAAATGCACGGCTCCGCTCCGTACACCTCATAAATGCACGGCTCTGCTCTGTACACCTCATACAGGCACGGCTCCGCTCCGTACACCTCATAAATGCACGGCTCCGCTCTGTACACCTCATAAAGGCACGGATCCGCTCCTTACACCTCATAAAGACACGGCTCCGCTCCGTACACCTCATAAAGGCACGGATCCGCTCCGTACACCTCATAAAGGCACGGCTCCGCTCCGTACACCTCATAAATGCATGGCTCTGCTCCGTACGCCTCATAAAGGCACGGCTCCGCTCCGTAAGCCTCATAAATGCACGGCTCTGCTCTGTACACCTCATACAGGCACGGCTCCGCTCCGTACACCTCATAAATGCACGGCTCCGCTCTGTACACCTCATAAAGGCACGGCTCCGCTCCGTACACCTCATAAAGGCACGGCTCCGCTCCGTACACCTCATAAAGGCACGGCTCCGCTCCGTACACCTCATAAAGGCACGGATCCGCTCCGTACACCTCATAAAGGCACGGCTCCGCTCCGTACACCTCATAAAGGCACGGATCCGCTCACCTCATAAATGCACGACTCCGCTCACCTCATAAATGCACGGCTCCGCTCCGTACACCTCATAAAGGCACGGCTCCGCTCCGTACACCTCATAAATGCACGGCTCTGCTCTGTACACCTCATACAGGCACGGCTCCGCTCCGTACACCTCATAAATGCACGGCTCCGCTCTGTACACCTCATAAAGGCACGGCTCCGCTCCGTACACCTCATAAAGGCACGGCTCCGCTCCGTACACCTCATAAAGGCACGGATCCGCTCCGTACACCTCATAAATGCACGGCTCTGCTCCGTACGCCTCATAAAGGCACGGCTCCGCTCCGTACGCCTCATAAAGGCACGGCTCCGCTCCGTACACCTCATAAAGGCACGGCTCCGCTCCATAGACCTAATAAAGGCGCGGCTCCGCTCCGTACACCTGATGCAGGCACGGCTCCGCTCTGTACACCTCATAAAGGCATGGCTCCGCTCCGTACACCATATACAGACACAGCTCTGCTCCGTACACCTCATGCAGGTGCGGCTCCGCTCCATACACCTCATTCAGGCACGGCTCTGCTCCGTACACCTCATAAATGCACGGCTCCGCTCCATACACCTAATAAAGGCGCGGCTCCGCTCTGTATACCTGATGCAGGCACGGCTCCGCTCTGTACACCTCATAAAGGCATGGCTCCGCTCCGTACACCATATACAGACACAGCTCTGCTCCGTACACCTCATGCAGGTGCGGCTCCGCTCCGTACACCTCATTCAGGCACGGCTCCGCTCCGTACACCATATACAGACACAGCTCTGCTCCGTACACCTCATGCAGGTGCGGCTCCGCTCCGTACACCTCATTCAGACACGGCTCCGCTCCATACACCTCATACAGGTGCGGCTCCACTCCATACACCTCATACAGGTGCGGCTCCGCTACGTGCACCTGATGCAGGCGCAGCTCCGCTCCGTACACGATATACAGACACAGCTCCGCTCCGTAAACCTCATACAGGCACGGCTCCGCTCTGTACACCTCATACAGGTGCAGCTCCTCACCGTGCACCTGATGCAGGCACGTACACACGCGGCTCCGCTCCATAAACCTCATGGAGACACAGCTCCACTCCTTACGCCCACAGCTTAGCTCTATACATCTAGTACAATATCGACTCTGCTACATCCACACTGTAAAGCCCTCCTGACATAACCTTCACCTTATCCAGCACCATAACAACCAGCACAGCAGAGTCCTGCATACACTGAGGAGCTGATAATATGACCCCTGACTCCTCCCCTCCATGTGACATCTTCACAGGTCCTGTCAGTACAGAGCAGCCGTGGATGTAGTGTGCAGCTCTGTCTGCTGGTGGAGAACAATGCAGGGGGGCGTAACAGGCGGCTGGCGGGGAGACCCGTCCTTGGCCACTGCAGCAGGAGGTCCAGCGGCGCCCCCCTGCCTGCTGCGTCGGGGCAAATGTCCCACCAGTTTCCCCTAGATATGACCCTGGAGAACGAGACACTGGATGAAGAACAAAAACCAGTGACCAATATGGCAGGAAATGAGAAGCTGATAACAGAGAGCAGGAGTAAGGCTTCACCGTGGCATATTTACTGCATCTACGCACTGCTATTTTGTGCTGCTGTAAATGCAGTGAAACGCAACACTGGATACGCAATCCAGCAAAAGCTATGGCTTTCACACGTTAAATATTTTTGCTCTTTGATGTGCGCACGCTTTCACTGCAAAGCACACATGCAAAAAGAACGACCATGTCAATTCTTTGCACTTTTTTCAGCGCGCTTTTCCTATGGGTCGCATTATAAAATGGGCTCAGGAAAAGCGCGCTAGGAAAAGCGCACTGTGTGAATGCAGTTGTGTTTTTTTGTGCAAAAAAGCGCCACTGCAAAATAAAGTGGTAAATACGCTACGTGTTAAAGAAAATAGAGAAAGAGGCTGAGCCGGGTACAAGAGTTATATGTCTGACAGTCGCTCACTGTGGTCCTGATTTACCATCTCTCCTGCCTTGATTGATATGACTGACATCTCCTCTGTCCTCCACAGTCTGTTCATCCCTCGCACCTGCACAAGAGGGAGCAGGAGCTGCGCAGGGGCCACAGACTAGTGAACGCAGGAGATGTCGGTCCCGGCAGGAGATGTCGGCCGTGTCAGTCCCGGCAGGAGACGTCGGCCGCGTCGGTCCCAGCAGGAGATGGCGGTCCCGGCAGAAGATGTCGGCCGCGTTGGACCTGGCAGGAGATGTCGGACCCGGCAGGAGATGTAGGTCCGAGACCTCGGCCACGTCGGTCCCGGCAGGAGATGTCGGCTGCGTCGGTATTGTGTGAGGTCTGAGGATGTGATGGGTTCCCATGACAGCCAGGGGTCTGCTGAAGACCTCCATACCTATCGTGACGGTTCTTGTGTGAGGGCCAGCGTTTATGTGGTGTTCATAGAAGAACATGATTTTCAC
The DNA here is from genome assembly GCA_033576535.1 of Allobates femoralis. NCBI lineage: Eukaryota > Metazoa > Chordata > Amphibia > Anura > Aromobatidae > Allobates > Allobates femoralis. The sequence goes on from JARQOC010000005.1 coordinate 40,484,512, forward strand.
TCTATATAGCGGCTGTAGCACTGCTGCATTCTGGAGAAGCGATAAGATACAGCTTCAGCTTCCCTAAGGAGACTATTAAGGTACCGTCACACCTGGAGATATCGCCGGCGATTCCACAGGCGACGCTAAGGCGTGGCCTGTCGCCGGCGACATCGCCAATGCGTCGCCTAATGTAAATGGGCGACGGCGACATGTCTGAGTGGTCGCCTGGTTTCACATCAGAGGACTGAAACCAGGCGACCATTCTTGGGCGATGTGTGCTGATCGCCCTGTGTAACATCTCATGAGCGATGTGAAAGGCGACAGCACACATCACCAAAACTATTCAGTAGGTGTTTCAGGGCGTAGTTACTATCTCTGGCGGTCGCGTGGATTGGTGGCAGCTCCAGCGTTACGATTGGTAGTCTTGTTCCGCAGCGTCCTATTTGATGATGTGTGCGTCCCACATTAATGTAGTCTTCCTTTCCATGGTGCTGAAAGGTGTATTAGGCCCCTTTGACATCTGCGTTTTATGCTGATGGCGGCAGTTGCAGTTAAAAAAACCGCAACTGCCGCGATTACCGCAAGTGTGACCGCACTTGCGGTTCACTTGCGGCAAGCACCATACAATGTCTATGGGGCTTGCGGCAGGTGCGGCTGGGAAAAAACCGCAGCATGCTGCAAGTGCCGAAACCGCACTTGGCGCACTTGCCGCACCTGCCACAAGCCCCATAGACATTGTATGGTGCTTGCCACAAGTGAACCGCAAGTGCGGTCACACTTGCGGTAATCGCGGCAGTTGCGGTTTTTTTAACTACAACTGCCGCCATCAGCATAAAACGCAGATGTCAAAGGGGCCTTACCCAGGAGCGTACATTCTATTAAAAAGCAGCGCATTGATGCCCCACTGTGTGCTACAAAGTGCAGAGATGTGCCATTGCCAAATGTCTCTTTAACACCAACACAATTGTCTCAGTACATGTCAATTCTGCATCAGACACCCAGGCCAATCACATTTCTTCAAGGCGTCATACAACATAATGTTCACGCCTATCTCCGAGATGCGGCTCAAAATTACGCCCACATCGCTAATGTGGTTGCTCTGTGTGACGCGGATGCGGCCACCAGCGACTTAATCGCCTTTGGGGCTTGGGCGACGCTCAGGCAATTTCCGGTCAGGTCGTCGCATGAGCGTCGCCTAAGGTGTCGCCCCGTGTAAATGGGCGTCGGCGACCTCGGGCGACACGCAAAAACGTGCGTCGCCTATGGGATCGCCGGCGATATGGCTAGGTGTGACAGTACCCTTACAGTACAGAGAAAAAAAAAAGTGTTTTTAAACATATGGGAAAAAACAACAAAAATTTATAACCAACCCCTATTTCCCATAAAAAGCAAAACATAAATAATCCCCCCCCATATTTGGTATCACTGCATTCATAACAGTCCTCTCAAAATCCAAAATAAATGAATGTGATTGGTAAACAAAAAACAACAACAATTAAATCGCCAGAATTCTATCTATTTTTTTGCCTCCTCCACCTTGCGATGAATGGCATATAACAGCCAATCAGTATATGATCTACAGCCACATGGTATCAGTAATGTCAGCACAGGGCACAACAAACCTCCCCTCACAGCCCGGATCATAAAGATTAAGAACGTTACACATCTTGGAAAATGACACAAGCAAAAATGTATTTTTAATTACAAATTTCTGAATTTTTTTCACAACATTAATAAAAGAATAAACAATTTCCATTCAGTATCTACATAATTGTAAGGATCGAGGTCAAGACCAGGCCTGGCGATACAGGGGCCCGGGCGACCCCAGCACGTACTGCAGCTGGATGTGCATCCGAGGACATGCATCAAGCTGAAGCGCATTGATGTACAGAGACCCGTTAGGTTCCTGCACTGTGATACACGCTGACGGCCAAACTGTGGCTGACAGCTGACGTCTGCGGTACCGTGACAGGGCAGCACATGACAGTCACTTCTTGCATCAAGGCGCACACTCCAATGTCAGCTACCAGCTGTGCGTTGTTACAGAGGACACTGGGTGATGTGGGAGCTGAAGAACGTTGAGTAGAATACTTTCTTAAATTAGAGAAAAATAGGGACAAGTATACTGACGCGCCCACCAGGGCCGTGAGGTACTCGGAACCGGGCCGAACAGTTCAGTTCTCTTTGGGGAATGTCACGGTGGCGTGACCTGGCTCCGTGAGCCTGGTGGTGTCATAAAAATGGGGGATATTTATATGGGATTAAATTTGTGACGCCACCTGTGGTATTCAGCAATTGGATGGCCGACGCTGCGGTTCAGATCCACTGGGGTGATGCAGCAGGGATGTTACAGCTCTCCACGGGTAGAGCAGGACCCCAGGGCAGTTATAAAGTCTATTGATGGTGGTCACAGGTGTAACCCAGGGCAGGTCATGTAGTAAATAAATCAGGGGACACAGCAGGGTGCAGTCTTCACAGTTTACTCAGTTTCTGAAGTACGCCGACCCGCCGGGTGCTGTGTACTCTGAGTCAGGGATCCAGCCATTTCTAGGCAGATTGGTGGCACTTGTTTGGTACCACCTTTGTGTGTACCTTTCCGGGTCATCTCACTGCGCTGGCTCTCGCCCTCCTGCCTTTCACACACACTGTCCAGAGCCAGCAGCTTGGGTCCTGTCGGGCGACGTCTCTCTTGTCCCCTTGAGCCTATGCGGCTGCCTTTTCAGCGATTGTGTGCGGATTTGGCTGCTGCACATAAAGATACCGCAGCCTCCGGGTTTGCAAGCTGAATCTTAAAGTCTTCCACTAGTCTGGGGCCGGTACCCTCTGTGGCCTAGCTCCTCCAGCAAGTCCCACCAGGCAATCACTGGAAAGGGGTTCCTCCACACAGAGCTCTGTGGCGACCCAGAGGTGCTCCCCCTCCACTCAGAGCTCCCTCTCAGTCTCTGCAGATACTCTACATCCTCTCTGACCTGGGACGAGCTCGTCTGGCTCCAGTCCCCGGGTCCAACTTTCTCTCCATCCTCTTCCCCAGGACAAGCTACCCACAACTCCCAGTCCCTGGGTCCGACTCACTTACTGCGCACTTCCTGTTTCTGTCTGGCTTAACTCCTCCCACTCTGAACTGTCACTGCCTACCTCCTAGTGCTCCACTACTTTCTAACTGTTCCACCTACTAATCCCCTTCTCCAGCCAGAGATGGGGTCTGCCCATCATGGGGTTTCTTCTGCCTCAGCACCCCTGGCCTAGAGTGGGCTGGTGTTGGATGCGGATGTGTGGGTACTGGGTAGTGCCCTCTCCTTACCAGGGGTGGGGGGGAGGTACCACACCTCTGGCTAAGGTGCAGTACCTCTGTGGCGAATGGACCCTCAGGGACACCATATATACCAGGTTGGAGACCATATATACCAGGATGGAGATATATAGGCTACATTCAGACTCTGCATTTTTTGATCCATTATTTGCAGTACACTGCATAAAACGGATCACTCAAATTAAATTCTTCATTTGAGAGGTTTCTGTTGGGCCACTCTACCATAAAGGCCCGACTGGTGGAGGCTGCAGTGATAGTTCACCTTGTGGAACTTTTTCCCATCTCCCTACTGCATTTTCAGAGCTAGTATTGTGTCCTGTAGTGGACGGCAGACTGCCATCAGGGGGCGCTATACACAGTACTGTGGACTCAGAGTCGGTGTCCATTTTGGTGGAGTCGGAGGTTTGGCTTACCGGCTGCACACCAGGACTGTGGAGATGGAGTCTGAGACGGTGTCGATTTTGGTGGGGTTGGATTCAGGGAAACTGAGGATTCGGAGTCAGAGGTTTGATTACTGACTGCACATCCCTGGCTATAAACTACACAATGCTGCAGGGCAGGCACTAGTCTCAGCCGTCCTGCTGTGTTGTATGATGGGGCAGCCCATAGTCTGTGCTGTCAGTACTAAATGGCACTAAAATGCATCAAATGAATTGGAAAAGGCAAAAAAAATGCAGCAAAAATGCAATAATCAGAAGATTAATAGTAATAAGGGCATCTGAATGTCCGTCACTTGTAAATGGGTGTGGTCAGGGGCAGGGCAAGGGGTGGGGCTAAAAATGTGCGCGGCGCACTACGTGCGCCGCATCGACTGTCCCTCTTTCTGTTCTTCAAAGGTTGGGAGGTATGCCCATATGTGACTGTAGGTCCTGTGCTCTTTACTCTGACTTCCCCCATATGTGACTGTAGGTCCTGTGGTCTTTTCTCTGACCTCCACCATATGTGACTGTAAGTCCTGTGCTCTTTTCTCTGACCTCCCCCATATGTGACTGTAGGTCGTGTATTCTTTTCTCTGACCTCCCTCATATGTGACTGTAGGTCCTGTGTTCTTTTCTCTGACCTCCCCCATATGTGACTGTAGGTCCTGAGCTCTGTACTCTGGCCTCCACCATATGTGACTATAGGTCCTGTGCTCTTTTCTTTGTATGCCTCATTCTGTTTTCGGTAGACAGTATAATGATTTGCTTTACCAAAAAGCTCTATCTTTTCTTGTCTGTCCACAAGATACTTTCCAAAAAGGATTTTGGTTACTCACATATATTTTGGCTTTTTTCTGTCTCTGTGTCAGCAGTGGGGTCCTCCTGGCTTTCCTCCATAACATTTAATTTAATACACATGTTGTTGGATAATTTGCGCTGAAACTGATGCACCCTTAACATGCAGGAGAGCTTGAATTTTTTTGGAACTTGATTTGGGCGGATTATATGCCACCTGTACTATTCTGCATTAAAACCTTTCATCAAATTTTCTTTGCCATTCACGTCCAGGGAGATTAGTTACAGTGCCATGGGTTGTAAACTTTTTGATTATGTTGTGCACTGTGGACAAAGGAACATCAAGATCTCTGGAAATGGACTTGTAACCTTGAGATTGTTGATATTTTTCAACAATTTAAGTTCTTGAGTCCACGGACAGTTCTCTTCTCCTCTTTCTGTTCTCCAGCTTAGTATGGTATACACAGAAACACAATCAAAGGATTGAAGCAACTTCTCTCCTTTATATCTGGTTTCAGGTATGAATTTCATATTGCCAACAACTGCTACAGGTGAGCTACACATGCTTGAAACAAAGTTGCTTATTCACAATTTTGCCAACAATTTTATCCGGTACATTTTGGGTGTTTTGTGTGAAATTATGTCTAAGGCCCCATTCACATCAGCGGTAAACGCTGATCGCGGCAGTTGCGGTGAAAAAACTGCAACTGCCGCGATTACCGCATAATGCCCGCACTTGCGGTTCACCTGCGGCAAGCCCCATACAATGTCTATGGGGCTTGCGGTAAGTGTGCGGCAGGTGCGGCAAGTGCGGTTTCGGCACTTGCGGCCGGTGCGGCCGTGAACAAACCGCGGCATACCGCGTTTTTTTTTGCGGCCGCACCTGCCGCAAGTGCCGAAACCGCAACTACATCGCACTTGCCGCACCTGCTGCAAGCCCCATAGACATTGAATGGGGCTTGCCGCAGGTGAACCGCAAGTGCGGCCGTTATACGGTAATCGCGGCAGTTGCGGTTTTTTTCACCGCAACTGTCACGATCAACGTTTACTGCTGATGTGAAAGGATAAAACATGTGTATAACAAAACGTGTCTGGCAGAAGAGAGGGATAAGAAAGGAGCGCACCGATCTAAAGGTAGGTGTATGTTCAGATCATAGGTAGGTGTAAGTTGCCCTCACCTTTGTCAGACCTTGTTCACTTGCTTATAGGTCACATAGGACCACAAGATATCTGGAGATGGTTTTCCTTTTTGAGCAGTATGCTGCAGATTCCTGGTGGCTATTGTTTAACCCAGTCAGAGTTACCATAGGGAGAATATCCAAATAAAATTTCCTCCAGGCTGTTATGACAAAATACCTGAGGAAGACATTTTAATTGTCGAAACGTGTTGTATGTACATGTTTTTGGAGAAATAATAAAGACTCATACAGGATAACACTATAGCTTCTATCTACAAGGTATTCGGGAGCTCAAATAGCCTGGGGGAAATTTTATTTGCGCAACAAAACGTGGAATTGCAATAGTACAACATTTTGAGGAACAATTTCAAGGGTGTCAACATTTAGGCAATGACTGTTGGTCAACATCGGTGCCGGATACTCAAAACCGTCAGTTTGTTTGGTCGTAGTGTGTGAGCTTTGTCAGATGCAGAGAGATGTCTGATGTATACTGTAGGTCTGCATAGGAGCTGTATACAGGAAACAGTGGAAGGTTTTATAGGTCTTCATGTTTGTGTGGGTTTCCTCCAGGTTCTCCGGTTTCCTCCCACACTCCAAAACATACCAATAGGGAATTTAGATTGTGAGCTCCAATAGAGACAGTGATGTTGATGCATGTAATATGTTGGCACTATATAAGAACTTTATGACAAATAAATAAGTGAAATAAGGTAAAATATGTTTGTACTGTGTTAGGCAATAGATAGTAAAATATTAAAATCTGTGAGTTGATACATTTTAATGGCTGAGAACTAGGATGAACTCTAATCGCCACACAATTAAAGAAAAAAGAACACATCTACCTGTGGCCAATCATTTTTTTAAGCCCTGATCACACCATAATAGATATGAAGATACTAGTATTGAAAGGTCATTTCAAATCTAAGGCTGGGGTCACAGTTGCCATGCGTTTTTTTAAGTGATTTAACAAAACTCATGCTTTTTTTCATGTCAGCATGAGTTTTGTAAGGTGTGTGATGGCTCCCTGCATTTTTGGGTGCGTTTTTGAATCTGCACCTAAAAATAGTGCTTGTAGTATTTTTTTGAGCGTTTTGAAAAATGCATGCGTTTTTGTAGAAAACGCATGCGTTTTTATAACATGGGTTCCTATGGAAAACGCATGCAAAAAACGCATGTACAGTTAGTACCTTTTAGTGCCATTCAAAAACGCATGCGTTTCCCATAGGAGCCCATGTTAACAAAAACGCATGCGTTTCCGGAAACGCATGCGTTTTTGTTAACATGGGCTCCTATGAGAAACGCATGCGTTTTTGAATGGCACTAAAAGGTACTAACTGTACATGCGTTTTTGCATGCGTTTTCCATAGGAACCCATGTTATAAAAACGCATGCGTTTTCTACAAAAACGCATGCGTTTTCTACAGAAACGCATGCGTTTTTGGATATGCTCCAAAAACGCATGGGACAGTCACACATGCTTTTTGGCTATTAGGGCATGCGTTTTTTAACATGGGGGCCTATGGGTGCGTTTTTTACATGCGTTTTTGAAAACGCAGGTCTCCAAAAATGCATGTGAAAAATGGTACTGTGACCCCAGCCTAAGAGAGGCTGGGGTTACACATAGAAATCCGTTTTTGGAAGTCATTTTCATCACCAATCCGTTTTTTATAGGGTGCTTTTTGTGTCTCCTGCACTCCTGAACGTTTTTGGAATTTTCATTAAAAAAACGCATGCGCGAACGCATGCGCAAACGCAAGTGCATGCGTTTGCATGCGTTCGCGCATGCGTTTCCCATAGGACCCCATGTTAAAAAAACGCATGAAAACGCATGCGTTTTTTAACTGATGCCAAAAACGCTGTTTACTGCGTTTTTGGCTCAAAAACGGACAGGGCAATGTTTTGAGCTCCAGAGAAAAACGCACAGGGTGTTTATTACACCCAATGCGTTTTTCTGTCAGTTTTTGGACTTAGAAAAAAAAAATGACAAAACTGAAGCCAAAAACTGACTGAGGGCTTATGTGTAACCCCAGCCTAACCCCAGCCAGAGACAGAAGAGTCTGATACAAACTAAAGGTAAAGGCCCATCACACACCGGTTTGGTGACGTTGCAGTGATGTCGATACGACATCGTTGCATGTGACATTTACCAACAACCAACGATGAGGATATTCATTGTTGATCGTTGGTAAATGACCTGGACCATAAATTTATCGTTGGTCTACCGTTGGACGGCCAGCAGCGGAGCGTGTGACAGCGGGAGACCAACAATGAATGATCTCCCAGCGCCGCTTGCAAGAGCTGGGAGCTGCTAACCAGGGTAAACATCGGGTAACTAAGTGGAGCACTCTGCTTAATTACACGCTGTTTACCCTGGATACCAGCGTTCTCGCTGGTCCTGATCGCTAATGAGTCTGCCTGTGTGACAGCTCACCAGCGATCAACTAACGATGTCCCAGCGATCCGATCGTTGGTTGGATCTCTGGGACATCGTACTGTGTAACGGGGCCTTTATGGTGAGTCGCCATGACATATTCAGAGCAGGAATGAATGTGTCACATGGATTTATGTTTTTTACATCAGTTAAAGAAAACTCAAATCCAGGACCAGACCACCAATCAAAGGACAATAAAACTAGCATACTTCTTATACCTGAACTGCTCCAGCTGCTCTTTTTCCCCTGCAATCACTGACCACTATGTTCTGCTCCACATCACTGGTCGTATAGGCTGAGAATATACTATGTGAATGAATGTGTGTGTTCAGTATTTCTGTCATTATTAAGCCTGATGAAGGGACCTTAGAGTCTCGAAAGCTGCTATTTGTTACCATCATTTCAGTTTGAAATAAAAAGGACTCGCAGATTGTAATATTTTTCTAAGTGAAATAATTAAGTCTAGAAGTTTTACAGATTTACTTAAGTTTCTTTAATTCTTGATGTATTGCAGCATAAAAAATTGGTTTCCACCGTCTACTGGTCCTTGATATACAGTATTTTGGCTGCATAATCCGTGTAATAATGTGCAGTTTCCTTCTGGAGCTGTACATATTCCGCTCCCAGCCCGCTCCACTGTACAGACTCGGTTCTGATACATCTGTATTAGCGCTCCTTTATTTGACAACCGCATAAATACTTCCAGGGTAACCTTTAATGGGGCATTGCAGATAACGCCGGTGTGTGCGGAGACGGAGGGGGGTGATTGTCCACCTTTCAGGGAGGCACAGTTTCGGGATGTATTACTTCTAGCAGGATGACATCAGGGCCGGTCAGTGAAGAAATCCTGACAATTACCAAGGGGCTGTGATAAAAAACTAGTGGCTTCCATATGGTCATCAAACTGGAACACATGGATATAATTACTTTTGTCTCTGCCCCACTGAAATGAAAAACTTCAGCAAATAATGTCAAAAACATGACCTCATGGCAGATTTCATTTACTCAACCTGGTGAACTCTCGCTAACCTGCAGATATGTTCTAGATCTAGGGGGCTGATACTTTTACACAAAACATGTGAAGGATCGCCATCGCAGAGCCGGTCCTCTCCACTTATCACCCGCCCTAATGAATTGTTCAGCAGCTTCAAAGATTCCGAGGAGCTGACTCTTTTGATAATGCCATGATTTACTGTGAAGATGTCGAACTTCCATAGACATGGTCAAGTCATTCAGGACGAGAAGGAGTAATAGTAGTAGGTGTAATACTATTAGCAAATTCCTCCAATTAGAAATGTAGTAGAGTTCTCCTGATTAGCTGTCACTTACCTCATGTGCAGGACATTGAAGCTTAGATATCTATAGCTGTGACCAATGACAACTAACTGACACTAAGTGGTGGTCAAAATCATGGATACCTAAGCAGCAATGTCCTGCACATGAGGTAAGTGACAGCTAATCATGAGAAATATACTATACTAATATTATTACACCTACTACATATTGGGATAGGATCTTCAGGGTAGGAATACCTCTTTAGTGGTGATAGGTTTGTAGCACTGTATCACATCCCTAGAGTCTGCTCCTATGACTTCTGCGTGTGTGTGCACTCCGATGGTGGGGCTGGTGATATAGTAGCCTGACTTGTGCATGTGTTATATGGCTGCCCAGCTGCAGTCATTGACTCTGACTTTAGTCAATTAGTAAGTACTGCAGTCTATTTGAATCCTCTCTGTTCTCCTGCTGGTTGCCAGATATATTCCCTGGTTCACTTGTTATTATCCTGCTTTGGATTATTGATTTTCTGTACTGACCTCTGCCTGTTTTTAGTACTATTCTCCAGCCTGACGATTTTGTACTTTTCTCACCTCTCGGCTTTGAACCTGCTTGGTGACATTTCTATTCCTGGACTACAACCCATCTATAGGTAGCAGCCTCCCTGGACCTTGTGGTAAAGCCAGATCCCTGTATAGTGGTTAATGGGTGTCTGGGTATCTCTGGGTTCTGCCTGATGGTGCGGTTGTACTTAATCTGTCCTGGATTACCCCTTTTTGCCTGTAACTCGGACGGATGTTACAATGGGTAGCCAGAGAGAAAAGGTGCTCATCAATCTAGAAGACTGAGAGATGTAGAGCATTTTGTAGTACCTGTTGCATCTTAACCCCATAATGACCCGGCAATTGTTCATTTTTGCGCATCCGATTTTTTCCTTCATCTTCTTTCAAGACTCAACTTTTTCCGTCGACCTTGATTTTTTGAAAGACAAACAAGATTGCAAGTAATTTTGAAGAACACGGTTCATTTTACTATATGGGGACAATTCCAAGAAAGGTGAAAAAATAACAATAATTCCATACATTGATTTTTTGTTATTTGAGGGAGGGGGGTTATTTTTATCGTGGTCATTGATTCTTTTGGTCTTAATGAGTAACAACATTAGTAAAGATTTTTTTAATGTTATGAAGGTTGAAAATGACTTTGTGAAAAGAAATTGTTTGCGTGCCCATTTTCTGAAATCCGTAATACTATTTATTTTTTCATTGATGGGGCTGTATGATTTCATTATTTATATTATTTTTAATTGGATTTTTAATTGGGGGGAGTATATCTGTCAAAAAACAGCAAAACTGGAGATTCTTATTCCTCATTTTAGTGTTCATCATACGATGTATATATTTTAGTACTTTGGCAACAATACAAATATGTTGATATATATTTTTTTCATTACATTTTGTTATGTTTTATGTTTGGTTCAAAGAGGAATGATTTCAAGGGAATCAACCATCAGGATTTAACCACCTGTAAATCAGTGCAGCAGGTGATTGTCATGTGCAGCATGACATCACTATCTGTTTTTTTTATTCCTCCCCTGTGGGCTTGTTTTTCTGCTGTTAGCTGAACCCCCTTGCCCCCCCCTCTCATGCAGACTCATCCAGAGGGGGTTCTGTTTACAGCAGACTGCCAAGCCCACAGGGGCACAATGAAAGACAAAACAAATAGTGCTGTCAAGCTACTGATGTTAATCACCTGCTGCACTGATGTACAGGAGGTTAATTCCTTATGGTTGGTTCCCTTTAAAGGGAATCTGTCAGCTGACCTAATCGTCCAAAACTGCCAATTTATTTAACCCTGTATATTTTCCAACAAACCCCTTTTCATGACTTTTTTATTAATCAATTTTAAAGCTGTGCTAATGATATAAAAATTAGTCAGTGACTAATCAGTGGTCAGGGTCACACATCCCAATCCGCTTTTTTAAGCCCTTAGAAAAACAGATCCGTTTTTTAAGGGTCCCAATAGTGACCCCTCAGCTCCTGGACGTTTTTTGGAATTTTTTGGATTTAGTCATTTTTTCACCAAAAACACATGCAAAAACGCATGCGTTAATAGTGCCTATATGTACCATGCGTTAACACATGCATCTCCCATAGGGCCTTATGTTAAAAAAAAAAAATGCACACACACATGCGTTAACGCATATGCGTTTTGGGACTTTGACAAAAAAATTACTAAAATAATTCCAAAAACGGATTTAAGCCAAAAACGCATGGTATGTGTGACCCTTACCAGTCTGTGTTGATTTCACTGGGCTAACCCACTAGTCATGAGTGACATGATTTCAAAGAGCAATGTCACCACTGGCTCTTGGCAAATCATGACGTTCTGCCTTCCTGACAATGTGCAGTGAAGCTGGGTGTATGTTACCCAGCTTCATTGTGCTCTGCACATGCTCGGGGGGGCAGCAGTAATGCAGAGCTGTGGAGGTCTTACAGCAAGGGCTGCCACTAGGACCTTCAGGGCCAATACTGGCAACATTTTTGGGCCCCTTTGAGATTCCACCCCCCTGCCTCCCCAGCTTTGCCTCCAACCTTCAAACCTTCCACACTCCCACTGCCGTCTCTGGAAAAACTACACTTCTGCAATCCACTCCCCACTGAGTAGTGTAAGTAGTCGTCATGTGACAACTTAATCATACAGTTGTGGCCAAAAGTATTGACCCCCCTGCAATTCTGTCAGATAATACTCAGTTTCTTCCTGAAAATGATTGCAATCACCAATTCTTTGGTATTATTATCTTCATATAATTTGTCTTCAATGTAAAAAACACAAAAAGAATTGTCCTAAAGCCAAATTGGATCTAATTCCACACCAAACATAAAAAGGGGGTGGACAAAAGTATTGGCACTGTTAGAAAAATCATGTGATGCTTCTCTAATTTGTGTAATTAACAGCACCTGTAACTTACCTGTGGCACCTAAAGGTACCTTCACACACAGCAATTTTGCTAGGCAATTTCACTGGCAATTTGCTGGTTGCAGTGAAATCATGGACACATTGTTCTATTTTGTTGCTGTGTACAAATGGAACAATGTGTCCATGATTTCACTGCAACCAGCAAATTGCCAGTGAAATTGACTAGCAAAATTGCTGTGTGTGAAGGTACCTTATCAGGTGTTGGCAATAACTAAATCACACTTGCAGCCAGTTGACATGAATTAAAGTTGACTCAACCTCTGTCCTGTGTCCTTGTGTGTACCACATTGAGCATGGAGAAAAGAAAGAAGACCAAAGAACTGTCTGAGGACTTGAGAAACCAAATTGTGAGGAAGCATGAGCAATCTCACGGCTACAAGTCCATCTCCAAAGACCTGAATGTTCCTGTGTCTACCGTGCGCAGTGTCATCAAGAAATTTAAAGCCCATGGCACTATGGCTAACCTCCCTAGATGTGGACGGAAAAGAAAAATTGACGAGAGATTTCAACGCAAGATCCGTCGGCGTCTGAATGAAAAGGGACTGTATGGTAGGAGACCCAGGAAGACCCCACTTCTTACCCCGAGACATAAAAAAGCCAGGCTGGAGTTAGCCAAAACTTACCTGAGAAAGCCTACAATGTTTTGGCCAACACTGTAGATAGATAGATAGATAGATAGATAGATAGATAGATAGATAGATAGCAGAGAAAAGGGATTATTTACAGGGGATAAGTTTGTGACGCCACCTGTGGTTATTGTGGTCAGGATGACCAGCGCTGCTGTGGGACCTTTGTGGCCAATGGAGTGGCAGCCTGGATGGTATCACTGCCCACTGGTAGAGCATGGCCCCAGGGAAGCATTTAGAGTTTATAAAGTGGCTAATGATGAGGGCGCAGGGATCAGCAGGGATGGTGCGCAGAATAATCGGACGATACCAGAGTTGTAGTTCTTTACCTTTACTTGACGATCACTCAAGTCTACCCAGCCGGATGCTGTACTCCACCATGGTGCAGCCTGGCTAGCTCTCAGATAATACGGGGCCACCTCACCAAGAAACCTTTGATGAGCCTTTCCTTGCCGTCTCCTCATGCTGGCTACTCTCCTCTCCTGCCCGACGTCTTCGTGCAACAGGGTTCCAATCTAGTGGCCACGGGTGCTGTCAGGTGACTTCTAGATGTCTCCTGGCCCTATATAGGCACCGTCTTGCGGACTGTCCACGGTTGTGGTTCCTGCCCTTGCAAACCAGCAGCCTCCGGTTTTACTAGCTAAGGATTACAGTCCTTTCACTAGAATGGGGCCCGTCCCCTCTGCGACCTGTCCCTCTGCCCAGCTTGGGTTGGGGCAGATTCGAGGCACACGGGTGGCTTCCCCACTCCTGTGTCCCCTAGGACTCCTCTTTCTTGCAGGCCTCCTGCCCACTCCACGTCCCAACCCCCAACTCTCTCTAACTCTCTCACTTTTTGTCCCTACTGCCTCTACCTACTCCCTCCTCCAGCCGGCAGATGGGGCTTTCCCTCAATAGGGTCCACTCAGATCCCCAGGTCAGGAGTTGGGTGGTGTTGGGTGAAGGTGAATGTGTCTTGGCTCAGCAACCCCTCTCACCTGTAAGCGGTAACACTACACCTGTGGAATAGGTGCAATGTTACTGTGGTGACCAGACCGCAGGGGCACCACAGATAGATAGATAGATAGATAGATAGATAGATAGATAGATAGATATCAATGGATAAACGTTTCTAGATTCTCGCCATAAAGGAGACAGAGGAATGGCAATAAGCCCATGAACTGCAGAAATAGAGTAAAAATTCCACAAAACAAAAACAAATGAGAACAAACTACGGAGAGGGAAAATATTTTACTATTAAAAGCATTTTTTTCAATGTTCTGTGGTTTAAAGAAAGAACATAGAAAAAAAACTGCCTGGTATGTTGATGATGATAGGGCTTATAGACCCCCAACATGGGTTCTGCTCCGTGCCGTGCCAATTCCCTGAGCCGCCAAGCACACAGACTCCACAGAATACTAATCACCATGGGAAATGGTGTGCGCTGCCCATTCCCGGCGGAGTCTGTGGGCACACACTGAATGCCAGCGGCTCCTGGTGCTGCTGAGTCAGTGACACTTTATTATACACATTCACGTTGGCTTTATTCAAAGACTCAGAAATGAAAAACAAAATACTGAAGATTCTTTCTGTGGGATTTTGGGCTTAGAGAAAATTCTTGAATTCTTCAGTCACTTCCATCTACAGAAATTCTGAATGAAATAATAAAAACAGTAGTGACCATTGTCTGAAGGTGACGGTGAGCAGATGTTGTATAGATAAAAAATGTGAGCCCTCTATCTATCTATCTATCTATCTATCTATCTATCTATCTATCTATCTATCTATCTATCTATCTATCTATCTATCTATCTATATCTATCTATCTATATCTATATATCATCTGTGACACCCCAGAATCTGGTTGCCACAATGGCATTGCCTCCCTCGGGTGGTGATGTCATGCTTGGAAGCAAGAAGGGGTATCCACACCAGGTAAGCCCACCGCATGCAACACCTTTGCTGACTCCAGACCAGAAGGGGGAGCTCAGAAACCCGGGTTCAGGGGAGCTCCCCTATGAATTCTGGCCTGGGGGGCAGGGTTAGTTAGTTCAGTTCCTAGGAGGACTGTTAAGACGACCTGTAAATTGGAGCAGTGCTAAGCTTGTCCCAGGCAGAGTAGAGAGTGAAGGAACAGCAAGTGTGTCAGGGACCCGTGAGAGAGACTGAGAAAGGAGAAAAGCATGCCTGGAGAGTGGAGCCAGTTACCCGGCTCACCCCAGAGCAGAGACCCAGAAAACAGACACCGGGGTCCAAGGTTGTAAGGGTACTACTGACCCAGCTGCCAAAACCAGAGGATGGGAGACTCCACGTGTCCTGGCCACAGCAAAGTATTTGGAGTCACAGCAGCATCAGAGAGCTCAGGGACAGTTGCCAGAGAAGTGCTTAAGCTGCCTACTATACAGGTGAGAGACTTACAAGCAGGAAGAGAGTGTCGCAGCTAGCTATAGGCATCCAGGACCAGTGAAGAGACTCGCAGCAGGGAGGCCTCAGAACTCACTGGGTGAGGAGATCCCCAACTTGCATCTAGGCCACCCAAATTTGTAACATCTCCTGTGGACAGTGTCTTGGTCTGAACCTGCAACTATCTGTAAAAGTAACAGAGACTACATACTGTGTGTCTGTCAATTATTCCGCGTCCTCAGTCCTGCACCCCAACGGCCTACCACCCCCATAGACTTTACTGGTTGTCCTGGGCTTCCGCTCCACCCATGGGTGCTATACCACCTCAACTGTGATTCTACCATCCTGGAGGTCCCGCATCACAGCGTCAGCCATCAATAGTCGAACATCACTGATGGCATTATGACAACCATCCCCAAAACCAAAATCCCCAAACTTTTATTTCATATCCAGGGTCACAGAGCCTGGTCTCGACCCTGTGACTCCCCTGATGTTTTAAAGCCCGATTCTGAGTGCCCCACGGCCCTGGGGCGCATCACATCTATCCTATTATCTATGTATCTAAATATCTATCTAACTGTCACAAGCTAGTCAGAAACTTGCAGCTCTCTAACACCCCCTTATCCTGCTGGCCAATCAGGGAATTAACAGTGGATAAGTAAATGAGCACAGCTTCTCTAATTTATGTCGAATATTGTTGCACTTGATGTGATGGGACATATATATACCACGGATTCCTTCTAGGAATATATATATACCTCGGTGCAGTCACCACCAAGCCCCAATATCACAGAAATAAGAAAATTACGCTGCTACTACCGATCATTTACAGGCAGACCGGACACCCACTGATTTGGTAATGTGAGGCATGCATGGGGGTCGCAGCGGTTTTCTTAATAGTGCAAGAAGATTGACGCTATTACATTTTATAGATTTAATCTGAAACCTTGGCGGTGTTTACAAAAGATACAAAAATGTTACAAAAAGAGACAATGTACAGTATGTTTTAAAAATTACATTAAACGTGATGAAAAAATCTCAAAAACATTTGTGAAATTGCACTTTTATTTGCAATTTTGCTACACTTGCAATTTTTTTTGTCATTGAAAAGTACAACTCTTCCTGCAAAAATCAAGCCTTCATATGTCTATATTGATAGAAAAATAAAAAAGTTATGGCTCTTGGCCCGCTGCTGCAGTTTACCCCCCATTAATGCTGTGACAAATATTAAACATAGCATCTAAACAGTCATGCAGAGGGAAAATACCTGGTGGAAGAGTTAGGGCAAGAGACACACTTATGCAAGCTGCATGTGAGTATCTCGCCCTGCCTGACTCCTGCCTCTCTGAATGGGAGCATGGAGCTGATTGTGTTTCAATGCAGCTCCACGCTCCTGTCCAGAGAGATGGTAGCCGGGCCGGGTGAGTCATGCGAGTTGCATGCATGCATCTCCCATAGTGTGTCTCTGCCCTAACAGCTTATTTCAATTTTGATCAAGTGATCACAGCTCAGCTACCCTACAAAGTAAAAGCTAATATTTAAAAAAAGAAAAAAATAGAAAAAGAAAGAAGGAAAGAAAGAAAGAAAGAGAAGAAAGAAAGAAAGAAGGAAGAGAAAGAAAGAAAGAAAGAAAAAGAAAGAAAGAAAGAAAGAAAAGAAAAGAAAGAAAGAAAGAAAGAAAGAAAGAAAGAAAGAAAGAAGAAAGAAAGAAAGAAAGAAAGAAAGAAAGAAAGAAAGAAGAAGAAAGAAAGAAGAAAAAAACTTCAGTGGGTAGGGGTTAAAAACTGAATTGCTTTACAGAATTTGTACTGTATGTAGTAGATCAGTAATTATAGCACATACATTTGTGACTATCTCGTCTGACAGCTGTCGGCCATGTTTCCATGGTTATTATAGAGAAGAACACGTCACATATATATTTGTTCCACCGGTGACAGCTGCTCCTCACATGTAGTCATTTCATTCTAATTCTTGCTAAGTCTGAGTGTTACATGTAATATTTTTTGAGAATTTTAAAAAATGTTCTGATATGTTCACAATATTCCAGAACACATTCAAGGCTAAAGAGTAATGATAAGGTCCAAGATTCTCCAGAATGCTTACATGGATGATTTAGGGTTTTTTAAAGCATTTATTTCTCTTTTTTTAGTCAGGAGACCAAACATAATACAGATAATGCTGCCAGATGGATTGTGTGATCGATCAGTGTTGGGCCATAATATTTTATATATGCCAATATTAGTCATCTATGTACCCTCAGCTATCAGGAGTGTGTTATGCCCTGCTGTGAACTCTGAGGGATCTGGGATCAGAAGGTCACAGGTCTCGACGATTATCTCCAGTAGAACGGAATTATGTCCTTTCAGTGCTAAAGGGTTAGAATTCTTTTTTTTTCCCTGATGAGAATCCTTGTGACTTTAATTCTCGGCTGCTGCACCTTATGACCACTCTCTTTGTCTATTTAAGCTCACTCCTTGCTCTCTCCTAAACCTGTTATAGATCTTCTATGCTGACCACTCCGGTGAAGTTGTTCCAGTTGAAGCTGTTGAGATCTTTCAAGTAGAAGCTGTGAAATCTTGAGAAACTGGAGTTCCTTTGTTTGCTGTTTTATTCCTCTTGTTTGTCTCTCTCCTCGTGTTGTCTTAATACAGTTAGTAAGACTAGCGTTTTGCTGCCCTACTCAATAGCCGGGGCTAGCTCAGGGTCATCCAAGGCCTAGGTTTGTGATCATGCATGGGGATAAGGACAATAGGGAGTGCAGGGTTCAGCTCTAAGGCTACTTTCACATTAGCGTTCCCCTCCGCAGCGTTCTGCGGAGGGGAGCCGCAATGTAAGCGCGGCACCACAGGTCCCTATCTTTAGAATGGGAGCGCACGGTGCTGCGCTTGACTGCGCATGACCGTGCGCACCCATTCACTCCATTATGTGATCTGTGAGCAGGCAGATGCCCGCGCACAAACCACCCAGTCTCGTCCGCACAAGAAATGCAACATGAACAGCGTTCTGTGGAGGGGAACTCTAATGTGAAAGCAACCTAAGTGAGCGTTTAGGGTTTACCCCTCTCCCTATCACCAGAACGTCCCTTTTCCCTACTGTTTCTGACTCACCGCGGCCGGCAGACTCCGGTTTAGACAGGCGATTCTTCTCCTTCCTTGTCACGGGTGGACCGCGCCTGCCGGTAGTGGGGCCCGGTGTAGTGCAGATCAAAAATTGAAGACGTCATAGTGGGAACAGATTAAAGGGGGTTTTAATTTGTTTTTCTTCGTGACGCCACCTATGAGTAGATTCGGTAAGGGCTACCGACGCTGCGGAACCCCGGGGGATGGACAGCAGCAAGATGTTACGCTCCCCACAGGCTGAGCGGTGATCCCCGGGGGCTGGAGCTGCTCAAGATGTTGTGCGGCAGCTGCGGTTACCTTAGTGTGCGGACGGATAGTTCATAAGGAAACACGGACACAGATAGTCTCTGCAACGGGTCTTTACTGTAACCAGCAGGCAGTACATGGCTTACAGTGGTTGAGTAGTAGACCGGGTGGACTCAGCAGTGATAGTGTTCCTCAGAGATCCGCAGTGTTCCTCCATTCTACCTACTTAGTTCCTTCTTTTGCCAGCGTCGCCCAGGAATACCAGGTCGGGTACGGGGAGGCTGCTTCAATGCCCTATCCATGATGTACGTTCTGGATGCTTTGGGGAGCCTTGGATCCCTCAGTGGGTACACCGCTGGTTAGACGACTGGAAACTGGCTGGTGGTGGGGTGCTCCTATAAAGCTGCTCCTCCACGGGGCTGGTTCGCGTGACAGAGGTGAACTGCTGCCAGCTTCGGTACCAGTGAACCGGCTGTAAGTTGTGGGCACGGGAGTCTTTTGGGAACCCGTGTAGATATGCCCAATCCCGGTGGTTAAGGCCTCAGGTGCTGACACCCGACCGGTGATGGCCCAGGGGCCCGCACGGAGTGCGGAGCCCCCGCTCCTCTCCAAGTTCTGTGTTCTAGGTTCTAGATTCCTTCCAGACTCTGTTCTCACTCCAACTGTCTAGATTATTGTGTGTTCTACTACACTACCCTAACACTCCACCCACCAGGACCTAGGATTGGTCCCCTGTTCTAGGTGTTGCATGTTGGGTTGGATCTCAGAGTTAACTATTTCATTGCTGAGTCAGAGAATATTGCGGCTGCAATACTCCCTTGTGACGCACTCGTTGCGGGGCGCCACACTCCCCCTTGGTTAAATCAGCTTGTCCCCAAGCGTCAAACTACTCACATTACAGAGGTTTTTGCATTTTTATACATATATGACACACTTTAATTAAAATAGAAAACAGGTAAAGGTATGCTTTGGTGACATAAGCAAAGAAACAGGTAATCACTTTGTGCGGACCCGGCATGCGGTCGGCTGTCCTTTAACTAGAGTCCAGGCTGTAGCTGCAAGATCACACAGTCAGTGATTAACGGGAACAGAGTCATTGAGGAAGTTCAAGTTTTAAAGTCACTGGCTCTGAGGGTGATGGCGCACTCGGATAGCGAACCACCCATCTGCACAAGCGTAGCGCTCGTAGGTGATTATGTCGCCCCGGTATAGGTCGCGATCGGGATGTCCTCTTGGCAAGTCTGACTCAACGTCCCGGCGCCCCACAAACACCTCCTCATTCAAACCCACCTCCCAAGCGAACCCCCACCCGGTATGTAAGTTAAAGGTGGAAATTCTACCTTCACGGCGGAGTTCATCAGGCAGCGGCGGCTGGCGGCGAGCCTCGGCACGGGCCTCCATGTTGGCGCGTTCTCTGGCTTGCCACTCCTCTCGTCGTCTCTGGCTGTTCTGTTCCCACTTAAAGGCGATAAAGGCATGCTGGTTGTATAATGGGGTGAGAGTTCTTTCTTACCTTTGTACTTCCAATAAGAGGGGCAGACAGGACCCGGAGCAGCGTCTTTGATAAGCGTACACACGTTAGGATGAAAACAATGCTGGTTTATTCCATAGATGAATGATCCAAAACATGGCATTGAAATCTTGTATGAAGCTTGTCTCTGCAGTCGCTACTTGTGGGTCAAAAACTTTGCTTCTCTAGCTCCATGAGGATAGAACTCTCTGCAGTAAAGATGTCTCCTAATGACTGGGCAAAAACAGGACGAGACAAACAGCACGTGCAGGAGCCACACCCCCATAGGCTGGACAAGGAAAGGCAGAAAGAATTGAAAGGTCTGGCCAGCAGGTGGCAGCAGAGACAAGCATCAATATAACAGATTAAACTTTAAAAACAAGATTGAAACAGCACACTCCCCGTCTGGAATTCACTTTGGGGATTCCACTATTAGTCCATAACAATACCTAAAACGAAAGGCATGTTAAATACAACAATTCAAAATTCTAGAATCCAAAAATGAGGAAAAAAGAAAACGGCTAAAGTTCAGGTCAGGAAGCGTTCATCCCGTAGTGGCGCTCTCTGCGGGCAACAGCAGAATGAGTTCGTGGATCGGCCTTGCAAAGGTCTTCGTCTCACCTTTCCTGAAGACCCTTAGCTCCACCTTCCGCACATTGCCGTCCTGGCTAGGTAGTGTCTTAGTAACAAGTCCCAGAGGCCAGTCAGTTCTTTCAGTGGTCTGATCTTTCATAAGGACCAGGTCTCCTTCCTTGATATTTGGCTTGGGATGTCGCCACTTCCTTCTTCCTTGAAGAACGGTGAGGTATTCCTTTCTCCATCGATTCCAGAAGTAGTCGGCCAAATATTGGACTCGTTTCCAGTGCCTTTGGTAGGTGTTGGCGTGAGTGAAGTCTCCGCTGGGAATTACCGTGTTGTCAATTTTTTGAGTAAGAAGGATAGTGGGAGTCAGCATGGTTGGTACCTCTGGATCCATTGTCACCGGCACGAGGGGTCTCGAATTGATGATGGCTGAGACTTCGGCTAAAAGAGTGACTAGAGTCTCGTGCGTGAGTCTTGAGGAGTTAACGTCCTTTAGCATGGAGTTCAGGATGTTGCGTGAGATCCCGATCATCCTCTCCCAGGAGCCTCCCATGTGAGAACTGTGAGGAGAATTGAAGATCCAGGTGCAACCCTTGTCTGCTAGCTGGTCTTGGATTGGCTTGGTGTCGATGTTCAGCTCTCTACATGCACCGACGAAGTTGCTGCCACGGTCGGACCTCAGCTGCTTTACTGGTCCTCTAATGGCAAAGAACCTCCTTAAGGCATTGATCAGGCAGGAAGTATCCATGGATTCTAACACCTCAATGTGAACGGCTCGAACACTCATGCAGGTGAATAGCACAGCCCACCGCTTATTGTCTGCTCGGCTGCTACGCGTTCTGCGTGAGGATACCATCCATGGTCCGAACACGTCTAGGCCCACGTAGGTGAAAGGTGGTTCCGTAGAAAGTCTGTCTGCAGGCAGATCAGCCATTTGTTGGCACAGTTGCTTTCCTCTCGTTTTGTGACAATGCACACAATCATGGAGTATTTGTGCTACACGTCTCTTCATTCCAATGATCCAAAGGCCTGCCGACCGTACGGCGCCCTCTGTGATCTGCCTGCCTTGGTGTTCAGTCCTTTCATGGTGATGTCGGATCAGCAAGACTGTAACGTGGTGTTTGTTGGGAATGATGAGAGGATTTTGTTCTGCGACTCCGAAACGAGCCTGATTTAAACGACCGCCGACTCTAAGTAAGCCAAAACTGTCCATAATCGGGTTTAGATTGGCGAGAGGGCTTCTTAGTGGAATCTGCTGTTTGTTGTGTAAACAGTTCCATTCGGTGGCGAATTCGCTCTGTTGGAGGTGGCGTATTATGAGGGACTCACCATGGGAGATGTCCTCAGCAGAAAGGAGTTTGTGGCACACATGCCAGCGATGACAGTCTTTGTTTTTTAGGTCTGTACGATAGCATCTGGCGATGTGCACTAACCTGGCGACAGTCCGGACGAGTCTTGTCCAGCTGGAGAAACGTTCAAAACGTTGGCAGCCGAGGTTGGAAGCTTCCTCTGCACTGGTGGCCAGGGTGTTGACTTCAGTTCGGACATCTGGATCGTTATCTGGATCTAGGATGCTGAAGTTTTCCTGGACAGCTTCCTCCGACTGTCTCAGCAGGAACTCTGGACCTGTAAGCCAAGAAGAGTTAGCAAAGGAAGATATAGACATGGGTCTAGTTGCATGATCTGCTGGATTCAGCTCCGATGGTACGTAACGCCATTGTTCTGGTTTGGAGGACCTCCTGATCCTTTCGATGCGGTTACTGACATACACATAGAATCGTCTTGATTGATTGTAGATGTAACCCAAAACGACCTTGCTGTCAGTGTAGAAGTGGACCTCATCCATTTCAATACACAGTTCTTGTAGTACGAAGTCAGCAATTTCCACTGCCAAGACGGCTCCACAGAGTTCGAGCCTGGGAATGGTATGGTCGGGCTTCGGGGCTAGCTTCGCCTTGCCGAATACCAATCCAACGTAGCTTTGTCCGTTCGCATCCATCACCTTCAGGTATGCAACCGCTGCTATGGCTTCAGTGGAGGCGTCTGAGAAGACGTGGAGTTCTTTCCTTCCGCTAGAGGCAAGGGAGATTTTGGTGTAACATCTCGGGATGTGAATGTTGTTCAATCCGCACAACGACTGTTTCCAAGCTTCCCATTTTTGATCTTTGTCAGAAGGGAGTGGGGTATCCCAATCCTTGACGGTTTCAGAGAATTGTCTCAACAAGGATTTGCCTTGTATAGTGATAGGCGCTACGAATCCTAGCGGGTCGAATAAGCTGTTCACTATGGAAAGGACGCCACGTTTCGTGAACGGTTTGTCTGAGCAATTTACTTGAAATCCGAAGGAGTCGGCTGCGAGATCCCATCTGATGCCGAGGCTCCTCTGCACGGGTGGGCTGTCTAACCCCAAGTCAATGTCCTTGAATCCAGGGGCGTGGTCGCCCGAGTCAAAGGCTCTCATTACGGCCGGGCTGTTTGAAGCGATTTTGTGTAGCCTAAGTTTTGCCTGGGCCAGCATACTTTGGGTCCTTTTGAGCAAATCAATGGCTGCTTCCTCGGTGGGTAGTGATTTGAGCCCGTCGTCTATGTAAAAGTCTTTTTCAACAAAGTCTCTCGCATCTGTGCCATACTCGGACTCTCCCTCTGACGCGGTTCTTCGGAGACCATAGGTTGCTACTGCGGGTGAAGGGCTGTTCCCGAAAACGTGGACCCTCATTCGATATTCCACCATCTCTTTATTGGTGTCATTGTCCTTGTACCACAGAAATCTGAGGAAGTTCCGGTGATCCTCCCTGACTAGGAAACAGTGGAACATCTGTTCGATATCAGCAGTGATAGCGACAAGTTCTTTTCTGAACCTCAGCAACACTCCTACTAAGTTGTTTGTTAGGTTGGGGCCGGTGAGGAGAACATCGTTAAGGGATACGCCTCCATGTTTGGCGCTGGAGTCAAAGACAACCCTGATCTGGTTCGGTTTCCGTGGGTGGTACACACCAAATGAAGGCAGATACCAGCACTCTTCATTCTTCCTTAAAAATGGAGCGGGTTCCGCGTGGTTGTTGCGAAATATCTTGTCCATGAAGGCAACGATATGTTCCCTCATCTCGGGCTTGTTGTTCATTGAACGCTGCAGAGAGTTAAATCTGGTCTGAGCTTGGTCTCGGTTGTTTGGGAGTTTTACCCTGGTGGATCGGAAGGGTAGTGGAGAGACCCAGTGGTTGGTTTCGTCTTTAGAGAACGTACGGTCCATTATCTCGATAAACTCTCTGTCCTCCACTGACAAGGCTACCTTATCGTCGTCCTTGGTCGTGTGAAAGACTGATCTTCCTAAGTTGTCGGTACGCAGGGAAGAAGCGACGTCGGGTAGCTGTATTGAGTCTGGGGCTTCTCCTTCACTTCATAGTGATGAGGACATGGTCTTAGGCAGGTTGTGCGCCCATCTCCATGCACGTAGGTCCTGAAGGAGTCGATTTCTGATCGATCAACACACACATTTCCTATGACTACCCATCCCAAGTCCAGTCTCTGGGCGTATGGTGCATAGTCAGGTCCGTTGCACTGTTGTCGCACCTTGTGTACCCTCAGGTTGTCTCTGCCGAGCAGGAGTAGAATCTCCGCGTTGTTGTCTATAGGTGGGATAACGCTCGCGAGGTGTTTCAGGTGTGGTTGATGAAGTGCAGCTTCTGGGGTAGGAATTTCACTCCTGTGGCTGGGTATTTGGTCACATTCAACGAGCGTTGGTAGAGGTATTTCAGTCTTCCCGTTGATAGGAGAAGCAATGAATCCCCGGGCTCTTCTGCCGTTAGTCTCTATGCGGCCTGAGCAGGTGTTCAAGGTGTAGGGTTCTGATGGTCCACTAATTCCGAAGGCTTCAAAGAATTTGGTTCCTGCCAGGGACCGGTTGCTTTGGTCGTCTATGATGGCATACACCTTCATCGCCTTTTCTGGGCGTCCCTCGGGATAAACCTTGATGAGGCATATTCGGGCACAACATTTCTCCATTCGGCCCTCTCCACATACCTCTGAGCATGAGCAGGAAACAGTTGTGGCGGTGTCAGTCTGATTCTGTGGCTCCCCGCCATGACTTGGAGCGGGAGCGGTGGTGACTGTAGCCGGTGTGTCTCTAGCTAGCCGGGTAGGATGCATGGCTGAAATGTGCGTTTCGCTGTGGCACTCCCCACACTTGACTGTGGATTTACAGTCCTTGGCCATGTGCTCAAGTGATGCGCAGCATTTGAAGCAAATCCCAAGCTCAGTGAGGATCTTCTTGCGCTCCTGTAAGGTTTTGGATCTAAACCCCTTGCACTTGGTCAGTGAGTGTGGTTTTTTGTGGATGGGACATTCACGATTGAAAGACTTATCTCGTGGTGAGACAGTGTTCTGTTCGTCTGTGGGCGTAGCGGGTGATGGTAGTTCGGTCTTTCGAACACTCACAGCTCTCTTAGTGTCTCTGCGTTTTTGTATAGCACTTTCATACCTTGATGCTGGAGTTGCTGCAGCTGCCGAAGTGTTGGATTCTAGGAAGACGAGGCTGGGGTCGTTCCTCATCTGGGCCTGCTCGTCAATGAATCTGCAGAAGTGGATAAATGGGGGAAAGGTGACGTCGTTCACTCTTTTGTACCTTGAGACTGACGTTGCCCATTTCTCCTGCAGACTGTATGGCAGCTTCACCACGATTGGGTTTACTCCATGGGCTGAATCCAGATAGCACAGCCCGGACAGACGAGGGTCTCTTTTGGCGAGCTCCAGCTCCATGAGCAGATCACTTAGGTCTTGGAGCTTGTGGACTTCTTTAAGGTTGATCTTTGGGAAATCCTGCAGTCTCTTGAATAGGGCTTTCTCTATTGCTTCCGCGCTGCCAAAGGTGCGTTCCAGCCTTTGCCATGCGGCGGCGAGACCTGCTTCTGCTTGTCCTACATAGACGGTTCTGAGGCTCTTGATACGGCTTGAAGAGCTTGGGCCCAACCACTTGATCAGGAGGTCGAGTTCCTGTTCTTCGGTTAGGTTGAGATTGGCGATGGCTGCCTTGAAGGTTGCTTTCCAGGCCCTGTAGTTCTCTGCACGATCATCAAAATTCACAAGACTAGTACTGATTAGCTCTCTGCTCACCATGAACCTGGCAAACTCGGACATGTCCGACTTCTCACCACTTGTTGCCACGACGACTCGTGATGCCCCTGGGGCGTATGGGCCGCTGGCGTGAATGGATGAGCTGTTTCCGGGTAGAATGATGCTGCTGCAGGGTTGAGCTGTGGTTTAGCCCTTGAAAAATCTGACGAATACCGCTTGAGCTGTGAAGGTGGGCCAGGAAACGCTGGGTTGCCATCTTGTGGTGGTGACTGTGTTTGAGAGGGTATCTCTCGGCGACTGTCGTTAATTAGCTCGGGCGCCTTCGAGGGAACTGGCACCTTTAGAAGTATGTTGGGGGTTTTGGTGTCGTTGACTTGGACAGTACTGTAAACCGGGGTCGCTACAGGTACCCGGTTTAGCACATAGTCTCTGGTGCGATCGACAGGATCATCCGTTTCCAGTGGTGGCGAGTTAGCTGGATCAAGACCTTGGATCAATGCCTGCTCAAGTAGTCTTACTTTAGCTAGCGCAACCTCCTCTTCCATCTGTGACCGAAGGATCTGTATTCGAGCCTCCGCTTCTGCTTCGGTCCTTTTTGCTTCCATCTCCGCTTCCGCCCTTTTTGCTTCCATCTTTTTTGCTTCCACCTCTGCTTCTGCCCTTTTTGCCTCTGCCCTTGCTTCTGTCCTTTTTTCTTCTGCTTCTCTCTCAGTGAAAGAACGTCTCACCCTGGATTCCTCTGCTATTATGCGGGCCTCTAGTATCCTGTCACTCATGGTTGAACTTCTTGAGGATGATGACCTGGATGCCCGAGAGGAACGTTTAGATGAGGTCGATCGGTGTGATCTGGTTTCTTGCAGGTGAGAGATACGGTGTTCGGCCTTGTTTATGGCGTGTCGGACCTTGGCATCTCTCCCTTTGTCCGTCTCTAGCGCCTTACTGAGAACTGAAAGGGATTCATCAGAATTAAAGTCTTTTAGAAGGGCAATGTACCTTGTTGACAGTCTCTTGTATCCTTCATGGGCGGCGTTCAGCCGTTCCATAACAGACTGTAAGCTTGCGGCGTCGCCTGACAAGGGTTCAAGTCTCGACATGTAAGAGGCGACGCGTTCCCACTGTTCTTCCAGGCGTTCACTTAGCTCATCTTTCATAGCGTGATAGTTTTCAATTGCCTTTACCGTTGGTTTGTAAGAACGTTTTGGTCGGGTAACTTGGTCTGCTTGAGACGTGGGGTCTGCCTCCTGGGCTTCATCGTGGACGGTATCAGGTTGTATTTGCTCTGTTTCAGCAGTGGGAGCCTGTCCGAGGTCCTTTTCGGCCATTTTGAATAAAGGTGTACTGTCTCTTTAAAAAACTCAACTTTTGAATAGGGGTCCGAAAATCGCTGTGCGGCTCTGCGGGAACTCCCGGATGGGATCCCCAAGGTGGCTTTGACGAAACTTGGGGTTCGCAGCTCGCCGATGTGCAGTAATGAGGTATAGTGTACTGCAGGCTTATGGAAGCGATGTGGCCAGAAGGAAACCGCAGGTGCATAAAAACAGTTCTTTATAACAGTACAGGCAGAGCTGATAGATGTGGCAGGTGGGAGGGCTTCCTCCAGGCTTGTCCAGACGTGCACTGCTGCAGGCAGACAGATACACAAGGCTTGTTGCTGGGCAGATTAATGCACAGAGGGACAGGGCACATGGAGATCTATAGCTGGATGTTGGGCTGTAAGGCAGTTTTCTAGCTGCTAGGAGCTTTCTACCACAAAGTTTTTGACTGTTCTGTTCCCACTTAAAGGCGATAAAGGCATGCTGGTTGTATAATGGGGTGAGAGTTCTTTCTTACCTTTGTACTTCCAATAAGAGGGGCAGACAGGACCCGGAGCAGCGTCTTTGATAAGCGTACACACGTTAGGATGAAAACAATGCTGGTTTATTCCATAGATGAATGATCCAAAACATGGCATTGAAATCTTGTATGAAGCTTGTCTCTGCAGTCGCTACTTGTGGGTCAAAAACTTTGCTTCTCTAGCTCCATGAGGATAGAACTCTCTGCAGTAAAGATGTCTCCTAATGACTGGGCAAAAACAGGACGAGACAAACAGCACGTGCAGGAGCCACACCCCCATAGGCTGGACAAGGAAAGGCAGAAAGAATTGAAAGGTCTGGCCAGCAGGTGGCAGCAGAGACAAGCATCAATATAACAGATTAAACTATAAAAACAAGATTGAAACAGCACACTGGCGTACATCTCCGTCGTTACGGCTCGGGGTGTAGAGATGAGTAACGGAGCTGGTGGTTTGGCGGGAAGCTTGAACTTGGCGGGCTGTCTGTATCGGCACCCGGTGGAACGGCACAGGGGAAGGTGTCGGCAGTGCACCCGACCAGTGTACCCGAGCTATATGCCCGGTAGGAAGTTCCTTGTTGTCTCCCCAAGCGAACCCGGTGTCGAAATCCTCAGCGGTGCTGTGGGTCTCGTCGTCATCCTCTCCGACCTCTTCCTCGATGACCACATCAGGCTGCTCGATGGTGAAAGACGTTGAAGCTTGTTCCGTTGTACAACAGGGCGATGGTGCTGCGGATCCTTCCGTAGGGACGTCCTGCAGGGCTTCCAGGCTGCCTGCCTCTTCATCTGTTTCCGCAGGTAAAGGTGTTTCAATCCCGGTTACCAGGTAGGCCTCGGCAATGGCAAGGGAAGCCTCCGGTACGGGGATAAAACAGGCGACAGTCTCTGTACTGGTGAAACATGTCGCGGGTTCCTCAGTGGGAACCTGGTAGAGATCTAGTTCTTCCATGGAGCGTGTTATGAGCTCCGGCTCAAGAACGGGATCGGTTGCGATATTGGTCGCTGGAACGGGTCGAGTTGCGGCCTCCACCGGAATGACGCAGTCTATTGGCTCTGGTGACGGAGCAGGACAGGTGGTAGGCGAGGGTGAGGCGGACGAGAAGCTGGTGACGTCGTCTGGGCTTGGAGAAGCTGTACCCGGTCGACTCTGCTGCATCGCATAGTGTAGTCATCTGCCTAGGGTCGCGCTCCAGCTGCGGATCGTCCATTCCACTGTCTCTAGTAACCGCACCCGGAGGTCTTGTAGAGCCTCTAGCCAGAAGTCGGGACTGCCGTCTATGGTAAGGGCAGGATCCGGACCCGGTTGGCTGATGGCTGTTCTGGCCTCCGCCTCGACCTCCCGCATCAGGTCTTGGAGTCTCATGCTGGCCATTCTTCTTGGAGGGAAACCACACCCGTTCAACCGGTAAGACGTTCTGGTTGAGCTCGTGAAGAAGTCTTCTCCGTCTGTCGGTATGTCTCTGACACTCCCATTTCCTCTGGGCTTTTGTAGTCCAATGGTGGGAAAAGTCTTTGGGGTCCGCCCCCATGGTTGATTCGAGCAATCAGGGCGGACAAAGAGTTTGGCGCCTTTTGTCTTTAGCCCTCCCACGATGAGGGGGGGGTTGACTCACTCCTGGGCTTCACGTGGCGGCTTCTTGTGGCGGGAACGCCATCTTGGGCGCCATCTTGACCCAATGGTGTAAAGGCGGGAAAGTTCTTTTAGGGACGAACAAAGTCCAATTGTAGACAATAAAGTCCATTTTAAGCACAACATACCCGTTGGGTAACGGGCCTGCTCGTATCCTGTTCGTGACGCCATTTTCTGACTCACCGTGGCCGGCAGACTCCGGTTTAGACAGGCGATTCTTCTCCTTCCTTGTCACGGGTGGACTGCGCCTGCCGGTAGTGGGGCCCGGTGTAGTG
>JARQOC010000005.1:40514250-40526729 GCA_033576535.1 Allobates femoralis
AAGGAGGTGAAAAAGAAAGCCAGAAAAGTGATGAAAAGATTTATTAATGTTTTTGGAATACAATAAAGGAAAGCTGTCTTTCATATTTGTATTATATTTTTCTGTTCTCTTTTTATTTTGCCTTTGATGTTATTTTAATCTTAACAATGGTTTTTTCCCTTCTGGCATGAGTATAATGGGCCAGGAAAGGTTCAGGAGGAAAAACATAGTCGTCAATGACTTGTTTAAAAAAAATAAAATAAAAAAAATATTAGATTTTATTGATATTTCCTATGTATAAAATTATAACCTATTAATTTATCTATCTATCTGCCTATGTATTAGTTTATATGATGGTTGAATGAAAAGTAATGCCTTAAACTTGGTAATCCCTCAGCAGATGGCAGCACTGGTATGCGGCAGGTACTGGACTGTTCTTTAGACTCTCCTCTACAGATCCAGTTGTTGTTACAGTATAAAGAATAGAAGAACCCTGCGTAGACGGTCAGTCAATGCGATTTAAGCACCAAGCTGTCAATAAATTCCCGACAGCAGACGTTCACCACCGTATGACAATCTCCATGCAGTCCAGATCTGACTTCAATCTGTTCCCGATAATGAAAGAAGATCTGCTGGGATATCACTCTGTATCTGATGAAGAAGGTGAAAGAACTGTGAGATCCTGGTTTCGGAAACAGAGTGTCAACTTCTTCCGTGACGGCTTCAGAAAACTTTGTGTTAATGTTAATAATGTTATATGACTCAGCGCTACATCCATTTATAAGGATAGGCACTACAACTTATTTGGTGCAACCCTTTTTTGGAATGTTTGTTAAAATATCAGTAAGAGTTTGCAAAACAATATAAAATATCACTATAGAAGTATTAAAAAAAGAAGGGGGTTAAACAGTGGATAATACGATGGTAGTCCAAGAGTCCCACTTTATACTCTGATGGTTGTTGTGGTGTGGGTCCTTTTTTCTTATATTATTCTTGTATGGCCTGTAAACACAAGTAGCCAAATTAGTCATTGAGTATACTCAAGGGTCTTATCCTCTATGGGTGGTTATTCTGAAGCTAGTTTCTTATCCTCTAATGGTTATCAACAATTACCGGTGTTGAATAAGGTGCTTGGCATTTGTCCTCTCTTAAGGTGGGGTCACATGTGGCGATTCTGGCCTGCGATGTCGGAAGCGATGTGCAGGTGCACGCTCGCTTCCGACATCGCAGGCCAGCTGTCACACGGCACGACGTTGCCGGTGACGTGGCGGCGATGCGGGCGGAGCTGTCGCTCGCTGGGCTGGGCACAGCCCAGCAAGCGATCCTCAGCAACGCTGCGATATAGGCTGGATCGCGCCGCCAACAGTGTCAGACGGCGCGATCCAGCCTAATCGCTGGTCACAGGTTGACAGGTTTATGAACATGTTCATAAACCTGTCAACCTGCGGCCAGCGATAATTTGCAGTTGTGTCGCGCTGTCACACAGCGCGACGCACTTGCAATATCACCCGCGACATCGCTGTGACGTCACTTTTCGGCGATGTCGCGGGCGAAATCGCCACGTGTGACCCCACCTTTACTCAATGGAGGTTAGTCTCCTGTGCATCCAAAAAACAGACAACTGAGAAATTGCTCATATAGTCCCTCTGAAAAGCTATGAATTCTCACTATATAAGGTGATTTTACCTTAACCTTTTGGTGACGTGCAAATCTCCTAAATAGGTGAAGAAAGCGGTGTATTATAATCACCTTTTTGTTTTGTGTAATGGTACCTGTGTGTGGTCTCTGCCGCCTTTGGTTATGGGTTCTTTGATTGATGTGTAGCTACGGTGGCGATCCTTCCTATTGGTTAAACATTTATATTGCAAGGCTGCCTTCACATTTGCAGACCCCTCCGCAGCGTTCTGCGGAGGGGTCCAAAATGTGTGCGCAGCGGCCGCCCGCTCCTATCTTTATAATGGGAGCGCACGGTGCTGCGCTTGACAGCGCAGGACCGTGCGCACCCATTCACTCCCATATGTGATCTGTGCGCAGGCGGATGCCTGTGCACAAATCACACACTCCCACCCGCACCAGGGACGCAACATGTCGTGTCCCTGGTGCGGACGAGACTGTGTGATCTGTGCGCACAGATCACATATGGGAGTGAATGGGTGCGCACGGTCCTGCGCTGTCAAGCGCAGCACCGTGCGCTCCCATTATACAGATAGGAGCGGGCGGCCGCTGCGCACATATGGCGATTCCCCTCCGCAGAACGCTGCGGAGGGGAACGCTAATGTGTAGCCAGCCCAAGTGAGCATCTGTCAGTACAATGTCATGGGGCTGTTGGTTATTCTATGTTCCCCCACAACTTACATTAATTCATTGCTGTAATACCATCCTCTGGTCTCAGTAACATCGATATGTCCTGCACTTCATGTATTGCTACAGTCATTGTTGCAAGATGGTCCTGCAGTAAAGGTCACAGATTTATTATAACTGTGCTAAGGTCACATACTGTCTTTAAATATCTTCGGAATCACTTATGTATTGTTGTTCCAGTGGTTCCTACAAGCTCCTGGTGACCGTTTTACCTGTATATTGAATGTATGGATATATCACATATAGTTCCTCAATATACTTTAGTTATAGCAAGCCAGCCTTTTTAATTGGTGTCATTCACATTTCAGTTGTCCTTGTTGCGTCCTCCCCGGTGGTTGTTACAAGTCGTCTGTTCCCTCTCGACGCTGGAAATGTGCGCCGTGGCCAGCGGACACACACTTCCTTCCTGACTGTAATTTCACACTCATGTGGCGGTCATGTAGCTAGGTGCGGGAGGGTGAACCGGAGCTGTGCGGCGTCTCTCAGTGGCGCTTGTTGTCAGGGTACCGACATGTCTCAAGGGCGTGCGGCCCTCTTTCTTTTTTATACTTGTATAGTTATATTTTATATTGTTTTTACGAACTCTTCCTGATATTTTAATAAACATCCTAAAAAAGGGTTGCACCAAAACAGGTTGTAGTGCCTATGCTTATATATAGATGTAGCGCTGAGCCTTATAACATTATTAACATAAACAAAGTTCATGATGGGTGAAGTTAAATACGGTACTTCGCCAAGGCTTCCAGCAGCAAAACATCAATGACCTTAGAGATAGTGGTCACCCATACGCTAGCTCCAGTGTTAAACCATTAATATTAGGCTTCAGAAAACCTGTTCATCATTGGCAGAAGTGAATCCAATTTTCTGGTGATTATGTGGATAAGTGAATATCAGTAATTAAGGAGCCCATTCTAAGGATTCTTTCTATATTTGATTTAATTAAATATTCCCATCGAAACACAAGTCATAAAGGCGGAGGCATTACTTATCATTCAGCCCTTGAATATTTCTGTATATCATCTATTTATTGACCCCAAAAGTGCCCTATGGCTGAACCCAAAGAACTGTGTTTCCGTCAGTCCTACCATATCTGTCCATTCATCTCGACTCATCTATTATCAAGATTATTTTTAAGTAATTTTTTTTACATAACTAAGTTCAACGTCATTGTGATTTGAGCAAAATTTCTAAAATATTGCACAATATTTCTTAAATATGACACATCTTTAACCTGTTCCTGACTTTGGTTGCTGGATTGAAGTGTTTGGAGCTCACTCTGTACATGGCAGGTGACGGCTGTGTTACACAGCCAATATCTCCCTCAAAGAGCAGTGACTGGAGCTAGTTCTGGTCACTTCTGTTTAACCATTTAGATTCCGATGTCCATCTCTAACAGCAGAATTTGGCCAGGGTCACATTTGCGGTTGGACCCTGGCCTGCCGGATTCCGGTTTCAACTTAGCAATTTTTCCATCACCGCATAGCGTTTCCGCTATGCGGTGCTGGAAACTGCAGTCCCTAGTTACCCGGTGTTTACCTGCACGACCTGTCACACAGGCAGCGGCTTGGAGGGCGTTTTACAGCGCCGCACAGGAAACCGTTGCAGACACGATTTCCTGTGCGGCGCTGTAAAACGCCCTCCGAGCCGCTGCCTGTGTGACAGGTCATGCAGGTAAACACCGGGTAACTAGGGACTGCGGTTTCCAGCACCGCATAGCGGAAACGCTATGCGGTGATGGAAAAATTGCTAAGTTGAAACCGGAATCCGGCAGGCCAGGGTCCAACCGCAAATGTGACCCTGGCCTTTAATTGCTTATGCTGCACATGCACAACAAGATCACCAAGCTATGAAATCGTAAAACAACAGATATTGTAAATGCCGTAAAGAGAAACAATGGAAGCGCCTGCATTGGCCATTCTCAGACATTCTGTATACCCGTAAAAAATATAATAGGTGATCAAAATAGTGTTCATACCGCCAAAAGGCTACCAATGAAAAACAGAGCTCATCACACAAATTACAAGGTTTCCGAAAATGTTGACACAAACCAACTTTTTTTTTTAAGTTTTATATTTTTTACAACTACAAAATTATCTAAGGCCGGTATCACATTTGCCTTTTTGAATGTAGCGTACTGAACGCAGCCAAACGCATGCACACTGCGTTCCTATGTTTAACATGGAAAGGCATGGTACCTGCGTTTGGCTGCATTCGGTTGAGCTTGCGTTCGGATGCGCATAATCTGTGCTCCCTCCTCCGCCCACTGAAGCAACATGTTGCATTCTTTGTGCGTTCACGGGCGCTTGTTTTATCACCAAGCGTCCGCAAGCGCACAAAGGATTAATGGAAATCAATGGATCCGCAGTGTCCTCCGCATGATAGCTCAGGAGAACGCTGCGGATCACATTGAAATCTCTCCCAGTGGCCGTCGCTGATCTCCTGGTGGCCGCTGATCTCCCGGCGGCCGTCAAGGCCTCTGATTGGTTGGCCAGGCACCATACTATGTGAACGCATGCGGAGAATCTCCGCCATCAGTATGGCAGCGTTTGCGCTGCGTTTGCATATGCAGACACAAACGCTAGTGTGAAACTAGCCTTAAGCTTGCTATTGCCGCAATTTGTTCTGACCTTGAGATTATATTACCAGGTCATTTTTAGTTGGTGAAAACAAAACTTCCAAAAAAAACAAAGGCTAAATTGCATTTTTTTCACTATTTCAAATAGAAAGCTCTTACAATTTTTCAGTCGATTAGACTGTATGGTTGAATAAATAATATCAATCATACCTAACCGGTTCCACAAAAAAAACAATCCCTCATATCGTTATGTCAATAGAAAAGTAAGTTTTGGCTTTTAAAAGAATGAAAAGAAAAAGGTAGTGATTAGTAACAAGCAAGTAGTAAGATCTTCGGGTTCAGATAGCTCTAAAGGTACCGTCACACAGGGACATATCGCCGGCGATGTTGCCGGCAACTGAGGGGCGTGGTCAGGTTGCGGCGACATTGCTGGAGAGTTGCCTCGTGTGACAGGGCGATAATCAGGGAAAAATCGCCTGAGTAACATCGCCAGGTTTCCCAACAATGTTCGGAAACCTGGCGATGTTGGTCAGGCGATCATGCCTGATCGCCCTGTGTAACGCGGCAACCTGCAATGTTGCGGGCGATTCCGCCTATCTACAACATTGCGAGTTATCGCTCGCTGGGTTGCTGGGCAACCCAGCGAGCGATAGCCGCAGCAACTAGCCGGCGACATCGCCGGTAAGTTGCTCAGTCTGACATCTCCCCGGCGATGTTGTCAGGGATGCGCGCTCCCGCGATCGCCGGCAACATCGCCGGCGATATCTCCCTGTGTGACGGTACCTTAACCGAATACTATGAATGAGGAACGAGCAACGTGCCCAATGCAAATCAATGAGGAACTCACTCGGATCCAAATAACCGAAACAGTTTAAAGTATTCTTTAGAGCTATCCGAACCTGAATAACTTACTTATCGCTCATCACTAGTAGTGATGAATGTAGTAGTGATGAGTGAGCACTTCACGTACTCTAAACGAGCAGGACGGATGTGTGGACGGGCATGACTTGTATACTGAGCATAATGGAAGTCAATAATAGAAGTATAATGGAAGACTTGTGGAAAAATACTTGAGTTTCCTATTGACTTCCATTATACTCGTTACTCGAATCAAACCTGTTTGAGCTCCCAAGCTGCATGTTTTGAGTGCCGAGCACTCTATCACTGAAGTGCTTGGAAAAAGGAAAGTGCAAAAATGAAAATTCTGCGTAGTGAGAAGGGGTTAAACATTACAGTCTAGAACTGGTAGGCTATGTGCCCACTGAGCTTATTCTTTGTGCTGCCTTTGTCAGCTGTAAAAAAGCAGTTGTCTATAAACAAAAGCAGTATAAACCTATTGCGCAACACAAAAACGCAGCACAAATAAGGGGACACACAAACATGGACGGACACACAGATACACACCGACAGACGGACAGACACTTTGTCAC
This sequence comes from Allobates femoralis, assembly GCA_033576535.1. Classification (NCBI taxonomy): domain Eukaryota; kingdom Metazoa; phylum Chordata; class Amphibia; order Anura; family Aromobatidae; genus Allobates; species Allobates femoralis. Next base: position 40,520,596 of record JARQOC010000005.1, read on the forward strand.
CCTCCCCAGTGATCCAGTGGTGATCCCCGGTGATTCTTCCTCTGTGCAGCATCAGGAGTTGTCTTTAGCTATCTGCCAGATCCTGCACACCATGTTACATGCTGAGTCACATAGTGCAAAGGTCCTGGAAGATAGATAAAGACATCACCCACCACTGCAGGGAGGAAGACTCACCAGGGTTCCCTGGGGATTGCCACGGGCTCAGCAGGGAGAGTGAGTGTTGCAGCGTTTTTGTTTTGGAATATGCAAATTGTCACTTCAGTGAAGAAGCAGACAAATTCTAATGCAACCTAATAAAGGTATCAATCGTATAAGTCATAATTAACTCTTGAACAATTATGACTTTTAGGATTGCTACCTTTATTAGGTGGCAATAGAGTTTTCGCTTCCTCACTAAAGTGACAATTTGCATAAGCAATTTCCCAGAGAAGCATTGCAGCTTCCTCATTGGCAGAATACTCTCCACAAGGAGAATAGCTGTTCCACCAGACCTTTGTTTTGGAAATCGAAGGAAAAAAGCACCACAAATGAACTATGTGAATGACAATCCATTTGTGGTGTTTTTTGGGAGGTTAGAATGGAGTCAATGGGGAAACGCAGCCCAAAAACAGGCGTGTTAATTGCAGGGACATAAAAAAAACGCAGCCGATTTCTGCTACAAAAATGCAGTACCCAAAAATGCACATGTGGGCACCGCTTTTGGAAAATCACATTCTGGTCTTTCACATCTGCGCTCCTGTGCGCTTGGCAGCACTGCGCTAGCGCAGGTGGTAGCACAGTACAAACATAGCCAAGCGCATTGGAGCGCAGATGTTGTGCATTGCGCTAACGCCACCATTACCTGCTATGGGCGAATGCAGGCAGACTGATCCCCGAAGCGTAAGTGTGACAGCGGCTGTGTCACACCGCATGCGCTAGTCTGGACGCACCGGAAACGCGTCAGTGGGTCTGGAGTAGCACATGCGTTGTGACACAGGACCTGTCACACTTGCGCTTCTGGGATGCGGTCTCCTACGCTCGCCCATAGCAGGTAATGGCGGCGCTAGCACAATGCGCTTCATTTGTGCGCCGATGCACTTGGCTGCATTGGGCTGTGATAGCACCCGTGCTTGCTCCTGCGCTAGCGCAATGCTGCTAAACGCATCAGTGCATAGATGTGAAAGGGGCCATTGACTTTCAGTACAAAACTGTGGGTGCTGCATTTTTGGTGCAGAAACGCAGCAAGAAGCAAAATAAAAACCCATAGAGGGCACAAAGCCTAAGACTGCATTGTATCAAAGCGAAAATACAGCAGATTTTAAAAAATCTCCTATGTCTTAGGCTAGGGTCTGACTTGCGTCAGCCCTCAGCCTGCTTGACACGCTTGAAACCTATTATCTGGCAGGCTTAGCGCATAGCGTTATCAGCATGTAACACTATGCGCCGCCTGCCTATGTATCCCTATGGTAACCCGACATTTACCGCAGATGCAGAGCTCTTCAATTGCACATATCCGGATTCTCTGTGGAGCCGGCAGCTGCGGTAAGCATCCGGTTGCCATAGAGATCCAAAGCCAGGCAGCGCTTAGCGTTACATGCCGGTAATGCTATGTGCTGCTCCGGCCAGAAACTAAGTTTCTGACGGATTGGCCAGGCTCAGGGCAGACGCAGCCTTGGAGCGCCTGCATAGTATTTTAAGAAATCTCATGCACATGCTGCAAAAAATATCTGCAGTGTAAATTGACAAGAACTGCGGATTAACACCACAGCAGCCCAATTTATGCTGCAGATAAATGTGTGAGTTTAACCCTTTGCTACATGAAGGTTGAATTGTGAGGCTTCTCTGCATTTTTATTCTCGACAATGATATCCACAGTGATGAATACCATTAATGATCTCACCACTTGACTCCGCTGCTCAAAGTCTGCAGTCAATACATTTCATGGAGCGCAGCCACATTGTGGATCTGAGGCAGATTGTCTCCTGCACATCTAGATGTTTCTGCAGCACTTTTGAATCAATATTGGAATATGTTACATTCAGATTGATTACGTTAGGAATTTCACCCTATGCATCCCAGGAATGAAGACCGCAATGAATTCTACATGAAGAACTGATATGCGGCCAATTTCAAAAATATCCACTAGAGGTAGCGGAAATCTCTTGGATGTCATTGACATACATTGACTTTTGCTATGCTTCGGATTCTCTGTGCATTTAGAATTGGAGCTACTTTTGATCTCTAATTGCTTTTAGATGGATTTCTCAATTGAAACTTTTAAAAAGTTTGCCAAAGAAAAGTTACAAACTCATTCCAGTAAGGCAAGTGGTGTAAAAGTTAGAGTTAGGGCTCTTTCACTTGTCCATGATCTTGTACTTTCCGCACTTGTCTCGAAAGCTTCATATATTTCTATGAGGCAATCATTCTTGGGTCGGGAGATGCACTGCCAATCTGTGCGTTGCGATATGAGATCAGAATACTGATCATGGTCCAAGTGGGAGGTCCTCTAAGGCTTGTTTCACATAGCTGTTTATTGGAATCCAGGGGGGATGTGGGTTAAACTTCCATCCCCCAAATCCCCTTGCAATGGACCCACTGGATGCACCCACACCGGTGCTGGAGCATCCCGTTGCATCCGGATGTGTACCTTTTTCTGCAGGATTTGGTGGAAAATTGACATGCTCTCTAGGAGGCGCGTCATTTAGAACTGCATTCTGGGCATTCGCAGTTCAAAAACTCGGATCCGGCATCCGAATCCATCGGGATCAGGAGTCCACCAGATATGAGTTACACAGAGCCCCATTTTAAAGAGATCCTGTCACCTCGAATAACGCCTCCTAAGCTGTAAAACATGTCCTGCACCATCCTATCAGTAATCTCACACTTCTTTTGTCTCCTAAAAGCATCCTGTGAAAGTGCATAAAAACGTTTTAATACTCACTCATTAGTGATTATAATTAGCAGGGGCTATATTTTTAGTCACCAGGGCGTGTTGTTTTGCAGATCCAGGATCCACCCTGTCTCTGTCTGTGCTGCTGTGATGTGCAGGGATGGGAGGGTAAAGCCTGCACAAGCAAAGCAGCACAGAGAGAGAGAGAGGGTGGATCCTGGAGCCTGCAAAACAGCCCGCCCTGGTGACTAAAGAATATAGCCCCTGCTAATTATAATCACTAATGAGTAGAGTATTAAAACGTTTTCATGCACTTTCACAGGATGCTTTTAGGAGACAAAAGAAGTGTCAGATTAGTGATGGGATGCTGCAGGGACATGTTTTGCAGCTTAGGAGGTGTTCTGGAGGTGACAGGATCCCTTTAATTCATCCCACAAAACCCTGGTACTGGGTGTTGACGATTTTTGACACGGACACCAAAATTGCAAGATGTTGCGATTTTGGTCTCAGTGAAAAAACCAAGGACACCCGGATCAGCGGGAAACGGAGAGAACTGGATGCTCCCGCTAGTGCATGTGCTCCGATTGAAAGTCATTGGGGCTGAAAACATATTCGGAGGCGTCCAGTTTAAGCTGGATTCACAGGGATTCCAAAAAACAGCTTTGTGAAACCAGCCTTACTCTAATTTCTACACCACTTGCCTTACTGGAATGAGTTTTTAACTTTTTTTACAAACTTTTTAAAAATTGCAATCGAGGAATCCATATTAATACAACTAGAGTTCTAAACAAGACTACGAAAAGTATGGAAAAGTGGCACAAGAGTATAACGATAGTTGATTCACTCTCCCCCCTGATCCCCGGTAAAAAAAACAAAACAAAATTATACTTTCGACCGCAAATTGATGAAGTAACAGCAATAATAATACTAGACCCATAAAGTCAGCCATTATATTGGGCAGACACCGGTGTCTCTACAATCCCCAATCAGGCCAATATCGATATTGGATTTTATGATCCGTCCATTACACATACTTTTTGACATTTTTCCATTGTGGATCTCTGAGTCTTTCTATCTGTACAGAACAATCGTCAACTTTCAGATTGAGTTTCTTATATATAATTCTGCTTCCAGTGAATTCCCCTTCTGGTTACCAGATGGCTTCTGGCCGTCATAAGAGGGGTGGTCTGCTTATGTTTTTCCTAGAAATAAAAAACCAAGGGCCTCACATAGATAAAATGCATATAGCCTTAATTGCACTACATATTTCTAGTCATGCACTCATGCACATACTATTAGACTCACACGAGATACATAAATAAACTGGATGTATAGACATGAACAGAATGGGGCTTCATGGGCAAATATCGTTACAGATATTGATTATGTATCATGAGAATGACGGGTAATGGAGCATTTCTTAAAATCTTAAAGGGATTGTCTAAAATAAGGAAAATAAATTGCTCTTCCTACAGAGACACTGCCACCCTAACTCACAGGCTGCTTCTGGTACTGCAGCTTACTCTGATTTTTTCAAATCTAAAACACATTTGTTAATAGATTTAATTTAATTTCTTCCTACCTATGTAATTTTTAGGTCCAAAGCTTTGCTCACAATACAAAGGTTGCCTGGGCAAAAAGTAAAAAATAATAAACTAACTGATTTATACTAATGATGAGCAAGCAATACCATACCTGGGTGCTCGGTACACGGAAGGAGCAGTTGGACATTTGGTTGGACCTACAGTGCCTTGTGAAAGTATTCAGCCCCCTATATACTGTGCCTTGTGAAAGTATTCAGCCCCCTTGAACTTTTCAACCTTTTGTCACATTTCAGGCTTCAAACATAAAGATATAAATTCTCATTTTTTTTTGAAAAATCAACAACAAGTGGGACACAATCGTGAGGTGGAACCAAATTTATTGGATATTTTAAACTTTTTTAACAAATAAAAAACTGAACAGTGGGGCGTGCAATATTATTCAGCCCCCTTGAGTTAATACTTGGTAGGGCCACTTCTTGCTGCGATTACAGCTGCAGTCTCTTGGGGTATGTCTCTATCAGTTTTGCACATCGAGAGACTGAAACAGAACAGCTGGAGCTCAGTGAGGTTGGATGGAGGCGTTTGTGATCAGCAGTTTTCAGCTCTTTCCACAGATTCTCCATTGGATTCAGGTCTGGATGTGACTTGGCCATTCTAACACCTGGATACGGTTATTTTTGAACCATTCCTTTGTAGATTTTGCTTTATGTTTGGGATCATTGTCTTGTTGGAAGATAAATCTCCGTCCCAGTCTCAGGTCTTTTGCAGACTCCAGCAGGTTTTCTTCCAGAATGGTCCTGTATTTGGCTCCATCCATCTTCCCATCCATTTTCAACCATGTTCCCTGTCCCTGCTGAAGAAAAGCCCAAACCATGATGCTGCCACCACCATGTGTGACAGTGGGGATGGTGTTTGGAGGGTGATGAGCTGTGTTGCTTATACGCCAAACATATCATTTTACATTGTGGCCAAAAAGTTTGATTTTGGTTTCATGTGTCCAGAGCCCCTTATTCCACATGTTTGGTGTCTCCCAGGTGGCTTGTAACAAACTTCAAATGAGACTTTTTATGGATATCTGTGAGAAATGGCTTTCTTCTTGCCAATCTTCCATAAATGCCAGATTTGTGCAGTGTACGACTGATTGTTGTCCTATGGACAGACTCTCCCACCTCAGCTGTAGATCTCTGCAGTTCATCCAGAGTGATCATGGACCTTTTGGCCGCTTCTCTGATCAGTCTTCTTCTTGTTCGAGATGAAGGTTTAGAGGGCCGGCCGGGTCTTGGTAGATTTGCAGTGGTCTGAGACTCCTTCCATTTCAATATGATCGCTTGCACAGTGCTCCTTGAGATGTTTAAAACTTGGGAGATCTTTTTGCATCCAAATCCGGCTTTAAACTTTGCCACAACAGTATCTCGGACCTGCCTGGTGTGTTCCTTGGTCTTCATGATGCTCTCTGCACTTGAAACAGAACCCTGAGACTATCACAGAGCAGGTGCATTTATACAGAGACTTGATTACACACAGGTGGATTCTATTTATCATTACCAGTCATTTAGGACAACATTGGATCATTCACAGATCCTCACTGAACTTCTGGAGTGAGTTTGCTGCACTGAAAGTAAAGGGGACGAATAATATTGCACGCCCCACTTTTCAGTTTTTTATTTGTTAAAAAAGTTTAAAATATCCAATAAATTTCATCATTACACTTCACGATTGTG
>JARQOC010000005.1:40531741-40673103 GCA_033576535.1 Allobates femoralis
TGTTAGTCTCTCTCTTTGTCCACACCGATCAGCAGCAAGGAGATCACAGTAGCACAGATGGCTCCCTTATGTCGGTCACAGCCCCTGCACATGTAATCCGGTGGCAATGTCCTGAATTCCGGAGGCAATGTCCTGAATTTGAGTTGGACCCTCGGTAAGACAAGGTCCTGCAGACCGGGGGTTGCAGCAACGATTTTCCCGGGGTATTTCTTCCCAAGAATCCGGCTGCAAAAGAGCCCTATGTCGGGAGACACCACACACAGGTCTGTCCTTCCTGAAATCTGAGTCTGCACAGCTCTGTTTCTCTTCCTGGGTAAACAAAAGAGATGGTGGGGAATTTCCACCCTCTGTGATTGTACAGTCCACTAATGCCCCCTGGTGGACAAGTGCGGAAACAAAGTCCAATTCTATGTCCATCTCAATGCGGCAGTCTGAATTGTTCACCTCATTACATACCCCCCCACTTAAAGGTTGGCAGTCCCTGTCAACAACCGCCGGCTCCAAGGCAGTGATGGCTGTAGATGTCGCAGGGGTTGGTTGAGAGGTGGGCCATACATACTGGTCCCTGTAAGACCGTCCGGGCGGGATCCCAGCAGTGGTGCGGTCAGTGCGTCGCAAGGGTCGGTTGTTCCCCTCCTCGTCACTGTCTTTACGCCCCACTCCAGTCAGTACTCCGGGAGAGGGACTGGTCTGTGTAGGTGGGTCACCGGTCTCAGAGTCGATGTGATCTCTATGTTGAGAAATGTCCGTGACGTCAGTCATGTCAGCAGCGTCACCCCCTCCGGTTACTGTGGGAGGGGAGTCAGGCCAGGAGCGGCAGGGGCGCAACATATTTCGGTGCACAGTGCGGGTGCTGCGGCTGTCTTCACCCCGCACTCGGTATACATGTCCATTGGGGTAAGGGCGTTCGATTACCCGGTAGACTTCAGTCTCCCACTTGGCTCGAAGTTTCCCTTGAGGCTTCTTAATACGGAGCAAGACTAGCTGTCCCAACTTTAAGGGTTTCTCTTGCACGGGGAGTGGGTCAGCATGTATCTGGCCCCGGATTTGTTGACTCACCAGCCGGTGTACAGTCTCCATCTTCTGTCGGTGAGCATTTAGCCAGGAGGGGTAGTTATGGCAGACATCTTCTTCTGGGCGGAATAGGTTCAGGTCATGGACCCCTTTTCCTGGGCGGCCAAAGAGAAGTGTGTGTGGGGTGTAGCCAGTCACGGAGTGGACCTGGTTGTTGTAGGCCCACACTAGATCTGGAAGGAATTGGGGCCATCGATCTTTCTTATCTTCGGCCAAGGTGCGGATCAGCTGGAGTAGGGTCCGGTTAAAGCGTTCACATGCACCGTTCCCTTGTGGATGGTAAGGAGTGGTCCTCGACTTCTGGATCCCATACATCCGATGCAGCTCCTCGATGACTCTGCCTTCGAAACAAGCCCCCTGGTCGGAGTGTAACCTCTCCGGACATCCATAGACGTGGATGAACTGTCAACAGATGGCCTGTGCAGCCGATTCGGCCGTCTGGTCCTTGGTAGCAACAACGACGGCGAATTTTGTGAAGTGGTCCACCATGACTAGGCAGTATTGATAGCCACTGCTCGCCGTCCCGATCAGCAGATAGTCCACCATCAACAGCTCAAGAGGCCTGGAGGTTTTAATCGTCTGGACAGGTGCACGCTGTTCAGTGGACTTGTGCATTTCACAGGTGCGACAGGTTCTGCAGACGTATTCGACCAGCTTGCGGAGCCCCGGACAATAGATAGATTGTTGAATCCACTGAAAGGTCTTATCTACTCCGAAGTGTCCATTCCTTTTGTGGGCTTTGGCCACCATCTCACGGGCTAACTGAGCAGGTACTACAACTTGTGTGCATTCCTCCAGCATGTGAGACAAGAGAACCTTCCGGTATAGTACTTCTTCTCTCAGAACCAGCCGGTCCCACTGGCTGAGCAGGGTCAAGGTTCCGGTAGACAGTCGTGACCGTGCTTCGGAGGAGGGCTTCTGCTGTTGTTTCACCCATTGCTTGAGTAGGGCCCATTCAGGGTTCTGGTCCTGGAGCCTGCACCACTCTTGGGGACACGGTGTGACCCCAACTGGAGTTCCAACTTCGCCCACAACGAACTGGAGGTAATCCATCATCTGTTGGGCAAGCCTTGCAAAGTCGGGCGTCTCGTCTCCTTCTAGTTCTTCATCCCGATCTCTGGTGAGTAAGGGGTATGACACTCTAGACAGGCTGTCCCCATTTTGATTCTCAGCCCCAGCCCTGTATTTGATCTTGTAGTTGAAATTAGAGAGTCGAGCCATCCAACGCTGTTCCATGACTCCGAGCTTCGCATTTTCTAAGTGGGCCAACGGGTTGTTGTCGGTCAGGACCAGTACTTCCGTCCCTGTGAGGTATCCTGCAAATTTCTCCGCCATAGCCCACGTTAGGGCCAACAGCTCCAGCCTGAACGAGCTATAATTGGTGGGGTTCTTCTCGCCCTCGTGTAGGGATCGACTGGCATAGGCTATGACACGTTCCTTGCCTTCTTGTACTTGTGAAAGTACTGCCCCTAGACCTTGTAGGGTGGCATCGGTATGTAGTTGGAAAGGGAGATTGTAGTCTGCATATGCAAGGATGGGAGGTGAAGTCAAGGCACCCTTTAGGGCTTGGAAGGATTCTTCCTGGCTGGGTCCCCAGCTGATGGGTCGTCCTCTGGGGCCGTTGGTGGTCCCTCGAAGCAGTTCGTGCAAGGGTGCAGCAAGCCGGGCGAAGTTTCTTACAAACCGGCGGTAGTAGCCGGCCAACCCCAGGAAGGCCCTGACCTCTCTGACGTTGGTAGGCTGTGGCCAGTCCCGCACGGCGCTATTTTCTCCGAAGACGGCTGGACACCTTCGGCCGAGATCCGGTGACCCAGGTAATTGATCTCGGGCTGCAGAAGACGGCACTAGCTGGGTTTCAACTTCAGGCCATGTTCTCTCAACCTACGAAACACACGGCCCAGCTGTTGCAGGTGTTCTTCAAATGTGGCCGAATAGACTACGATGTCGTCCAGGTAAACGAGGGTGAAGTCGAAGTTGAAGTCTACCAAACAGCGCTCCATCAGTCGCTGGAAGGTCCCCGGCCCGTTGTTCAGACCAAAGGGCATCCGGTCGAACTCGTACAGGCCCATGGGTAGGATGAAAGCAGTCTTTTCTCTATCTTTCTCATGCATGGGTACCTGCCAATAGCCGCTGGCCAGGTCCAATGACAAAAAATATTTAGCTTTCTTCAGGGCTGTCAGGGATTCTTCGATCCTTGGTAAAGGGTATGAGTCCCGGATGGTGCAAGCATTCAATCGGCGGTAGTCCACGCAGAACCTCAGGGACCCGTCTTTCTTCTTGACTATCACCACTGGTGCAGCCCAGGGGCTCTGGCTTTCTCGCACCACTCCAGCGTGTAACATGGAATTCAGGAGATTTTTCACTTCTTGGTATTGTTGGGGAGGTATTTGGCGGTACCTTTCACGGATAGAAGCGGTATCACCTGTGGGGATTTCGTGCTTGATACTGGAGGTGCATCCAAAGTCGGTGTCATGCCGGGCAAAGGACGCCTGGTGCTCTTGAAGTAACTCTTCCACCTGGGACACTTCTTGTTTGGAGTATTGGGATATGTCCAACTGGCACTTTTCTCGTAGTTTTCGCCCCGCGCTGATGTCATCCGCGACAGCGGCCGTGGCAGAGACCGTCACTGTCCAATCTCCCTCTGTAGACGGTGCAAACTGGAGGGGGTTCATAGGGTTCACCTCTTCGGTTAGGGCGTAAACTCGGGCGAGTTGTGTCCCAGCCTCTAGGTCAACGCTCACGTTAGCCGTCTTACCCAGCCTAACAGGAACCCTTACCTTTCTCACAACAGCTAGCGTTCGAGCAACTAGTGGGTTCAGCTTCCCTTCCTTCGGGGTGCGCGGCTCAATCAGCACCTCCACGCCTTCGAGCTGTCTTGTGGTGCTAAGGGGTAGCAAGATAACGGTCTCCTTCTCAGCAGGTAAAGTTATCCTAGTATGGCGGGGTACGGTGATCGTGGCCAGCGGCAGTTGTTCTTCTGTCATTCGCTGGAGATTGCAGGTCCGGACCACTTGTTGGAAGGCTCGGCGGGTGGCCCTATGTGTGGTCACTTTTTGCCAGTACTTGGGCCCCCTCTTGGTAACCAACACAAGATTCAGGTCTTTCAACATGTTCATCCCAATAATCATGGGCGTTTCTGATCCACAGCCTTCCCTGACCACGATTATCCCTCTCTTCCCGAGATCTTGCCCACACACTTCGGTGTTCATCCAGGCAACTCCCGTCACCGGAATGGGTAGATTATTGGCTGCTTTGATCTTGATAGTAGTATCAGGGTCATAGGCAACCCGCGGCTTCAGATACTCTTCGTAAAACTGCTCGGAGATGGTGGATACCTGAGACCCAGTATCCATTAATCCTTGCACGGCGGTCCCTTCCAATAATACTTCCAGGGTAGGGCTATTTGATGCAAGTTTGTTCTGTTGCTGGCTCTGTTTTCCTACACCCCTCTCCTTGACCTCCCCTGCCGAGTGAGCCTCTTTGGCAGGGGCGTCTAGTTTAAAGGTGGCCGCTGTTGTGGGGCATGACTTGCTGGTTCCGGTATATCGGCCCGTGGATGAACTTGAACGTTCTGGGGGCAACGGTTTGCTCTATGGCGGGGATCGCCGCATGTCCAGCATCTTCCCATCGGCCGGCTGGGTTGTTGTCTCGCTTGCCTGTCCGCCTGTTGGTCCAGGGTGAGCTGCAACACCTGTTTCTGCAACTCTGCCACCATCTGCTTCAGTTCTTCCGTGTCACTGTTCGGGGTTCTGATACCAGTTATGGACCTGCAAGACGTGGTATAAGTCTGGACCTCCATGACAGATCCTCTCGAACGTTCTATTGCTTCTTGCTTAACCTCAGCGAACGTAAGGGCCGGATTTATCCGGAGTAGATCTTGCAGTGAGCGGTTAAGGTACGGGTCTCTTAATCCAGTCACGAATTGATCTCTCAACACCAGGTCACGGGCGCCCGTACTAGCTATCTGTTCTTTCCTGCAGGCTTGTTCAAGCAGTACTTGGAGGGCGTTGGCATATTGAGGGATGTCCTCCGATTCGAGTTGAGTACACCGGAAGAACATATACCGTAATGTTCCCGCATATGTGGTCGGCCCATAGGTGTTCTCCAGCACCCGCACCAAGTCATCCAACGTACGCCGGCCCCTAACCGTCTCCAGCCTGACTGTCGTCCACGCTTCCCCCTCTAATGTTAGCATGGCCATTTCTGCTAAGGTCTTAGGATCAATGTTATACATCTCCCCCACTATCTTAAGTTGTTCGGTCCATTCAGTTACAGGATAGTTCCGTCCTTTAAAATTCCTCACCTGATTGACAATAGATGCCGGGGGGGCTGTCCGGTTATAAGTTACTACCGGGAGGAGATTCTGTTGATCACACATCCTGCCAACTACGCCAGATGTAGCGACCGGTGGTAAGGCCGCGGGTGTGTGTGTATGTCTGGCTTCAACAGAATCTCCATACTCAGATTTAACCGGTAGTAACATCTCTTTACTGTAAAACATATCTATAACACAGTCAACTGATCTAGCTGCACACATGTATATGGTGGAGTCTCTGGATCTTCACTTTATCCGGGTGCGCAGCAAGAAGAAGAAAAAGAAAACACACAAAATGGAGATATCTTTCCCTAACTTTCCCTCAAATCACGTACCAGTCTATCACGGAAGATGTCGCTCCCACGTGGCAGGCCTGGGGTCTCACGATGACGGGTCCCGATGCAGCGCTGAAGGGGGGAATTCCTCAGTCCTCCTCTTCGGTCTTCTTTCGCAGGTAACAGATTTTTGTTAGTCTCTCTCTTTGTCCACACCGATCAGCAGCAAGGAGATCACAGTAGCACAGATGGCTCCCTTATGTCGGTCACAGCCCCTGCACATGTAATCCGGTGGCAATGTCCTGAATTCCGGAAGCAATGTCCTGAATTTGAGTTGGACCCTCGGTAAGACAAGGTCCTGCAGACCGGGGGTTGCAGCAACGATTTTCCCGGGGTATTTCTTCCCAAGAATCCGGCTGCAAAAGAGCCCTATGTCGGGAGACACCACACACAGGTCTGTCCTTCCTGAAATCTGAGTCTGCACAGCTCTGTTTCTCTTCCTGGGTAAACAAAAGAGATGGTGGGGGATTTCCACCCTCTGTGATTGTACAGTCCACTAATGCCCCCTGGTGGACAAGTGCGGAAACAAAGTCCAATTCTATGTCCATCTCAATGCGGCAGTCTGAATTGTTCACCTCATTACACTGGTATAACACACACAGTTAACAATCTAACTTTTGTTTAACTTTAATCCCCGGCCACAGGGTAATTTTGGTTGTTTTGTCTCTCCAGTAGAGATGAGCGATGTTCGATTCGAAATGTTCGCCAATCTCAAATTCGAGCTGTTTTGGGCGGTGTTCGAGTCATTCCAAGTGATGTTCGAGCACAGCACAGAGCAGGAAAGCCGGCGGTGAAGTCTTTTCACTGCCGCGTTCCCCGCCTGGGTCTTTCGCTCCCCGCTCCCTGGAGCTGCTCCCCTCGCCGGTCCTAAGTTAGAAGAAACAGTTCTATATGTGTTTGACGGTGTTCGACAAACATTCGACGAACACACACCTGATTCGACGAATCGAATCGAATTCGAACACCAGGGTGGTGGCTCATCTCTACTCTCCAGGCTTTTCAGCACAGCCTGGTGCAACAGGAATTGTCTTAACCTGCTCTCTGTTAGGAAGTTTTCTTCCTAGGATTTATGTGCTATTCATTTGTTATTGGCTTGTTCAGCTTTTGATTGTGTCAGCATATATTTAGCACAGTTGGATTCACAGGAGTTCCGCAGATTTAGAGGGTGCAAAGTCTTAAGTAGACTGAGGGATATTTTTGTATTATCTGCTGTGGATGTTTTTGAAAGGATTTTTATACTGACTGCAATAGTATTCTGTCCTGTCTTTATATATCTAGCTAGAAGTGGTCTCATTTGCTGGATTCTGTTTTCTGCCTGAGTGTGTCTTTTCCTCTCTTACTCACAGTCAATATTTGAAGGGGGCTTTCTATCCTTTTGGGGTTCTACTCTGAGGCAAGATAGAATTCCTGTTTCCATCTTTAGGGGTAGCTAGTTCTCCGGCCGTGTTGAGGTGCCTAGGGTATGGTTAGTCACATCCCACGGCTACTTCTAGTTGAGGGTTTAAATCAGGAACTGCGGTATAGGTACCACTTACTCCTGTGAACAATATTCATGGGGCTCCAAGGTCATAACATGTGTCCCCCATATGTGTCTAAACAACAACTAGTCAGTTCATCAGCAAGGTTACACAAAGGACAGTTCACTGCAACTTTTCCAATCACTGTCTACCTTTCCCTATCTGTCTATACCATGACCGGTCACACTCTGTTACTCACGACAAGCAGTTCTTCATCGGGGACTAAGACAGCAAAAGTCCCTGGGGAGTTCCACATGTCACAAGAATCAGGCACGTCCTCTCTCCTTGGACACGGTGAGATTCCCGGAGCACGAGTCACACAGACATGGCTTCTCCTTCTTTCTCAGCCCACTCATCTCCTCCTCTCTCAGATTCCCAGGTCTTTCTCTTTACTTAGCTTATGGTTACCCCTAGTGGCCGGACGATGTCATTGCAGAACTTTATACAACATATTTAACATGAACTCGTGATCAATTTTACCTGCCAACATGCTACAATATCACACTAAGGTGATTGTTGTACAATCCCATAGCAGTCGACACGATTACTGAAGGTGCTCCTCTGTCTCATAAACAGTTATTCTAAAGCAGGGGTCTCAAACTCCAGGCCTCGAGGGCCGCACACAGTGCTGGTTTTCAGGATTTCCATAGTATTAATTCTAAGGAAATCCTGAAAACCTGCACTGTGTGCGGCCCTCGAGGCCTGGAGTTTGAGACCCCTGATCTAAAGGGTGCACATTATTGTTCATAATGGTCATACATTAAGTGGAGAAAGAAGCAGATTTTTGTATAACAAGATATTTTGCAACTTTTCTTATACATGTAGCACCCCTGCGGGGGATTGCCACAGGATCCACCGGTGCAATGAGGGAATTACACCTTGGTTCATACAGCACACCACACCTTTCCACCCCAGACCTGAAGGGGGAGCTCTACTGGCTGCCTTAAACCAGTTCCCCTTTAAAAACATCCAGGCCTGAGGGGAGGAGTTAGTCAGTGTCAGATAGTTCCAGTGAGAAGAGAGAAGAGAGAGGAGATGGAGGAGCTGGTTGCTGGGAGAGATCCAACCCCAGGACCAGGGACCACTAACCGCTGTGTCGCATCCTAGGGAAAGGGTCGGAAGCAAGTGGAGAAAGCAGGGAACTAAGAAAGGGAACCCGTTACTACAGCCCTTTAGTACACCCGGACACCGAAGTCCGACGCTGCCAGAATTTAGTGCAACAGCAAAAGCCCGGAAGACTCAGAAGGAGTTCAGCCCTGAGGAAAGCAAGTCAAGTAAGAGACACTAAACTGACCAAGTATTGGACCAGGGGCCATAGAAGAAACAAGGACCTCATTGTCAGTTTAGGACAAAGTCCAAAGAGGGAGAAGAAGCGGTGGGTTCAGACTCAGGGAGGACTTACCCCAAACCACAGAACAGAAGACACAGAGGAGGCCTCATAACTTTCTAAGGTGGAAGTCCCAAGTTGCATCGGGGACCTGGTTATTACTCTGGACTGTACCTGTTACTCTGTCACCAGTAAAAGGTACCGAAACAACGATCCCTGTGTGTCTGTGTGCCTGTTTAACCATTGCAATCCACTGCCCTGTCTGATAAGACGCAACTACTACTCCCCTCTTCCATCCCCGCTGCCCTGAGGTAAAATTCCACCTGTGGGGAGCTGTACCACACTCTGCTGTACCCACCATCACCTCAGCAGCCGGCTGCAGCGCTGGTATACCCATTACCAGGTACCATAGGTGGTGTCACGTTAACAACCCCCTTATCCCCCACCGTTCCCCGCCATTGAGGGTCCAGGGCACGGGACCAGGGATCGACCATCCGTAATCCCCCCATCGAAGCAGCCATCAGCCCCGGTACCCGAGTACCCCATACCCTGTCGACCGCCTCATATACGTTCATGCAACAATAGGTAAAATAATAGTGACCATGTGGTAATCACAAGCCTTGGGTGTTGGGTTATCCGTGGCGCTCCTTCAGGACAAATGGCTGAAACTCCTTGCGTGACTGCACCGGCTACAAAGAGAATTCTGCTGCGAATCCTTCACATTCTTATCATATGTTCTTCACACTTACTTCAGCAGGTTTTTCTTTGCCCACAGATCTAAACTCCATCTCTGAATATAATTGTTTTTTAAACTCTACATCAAAGCGCCGTTTAGCTCCGTTTCCTTAGCTCTGACTCTTGTTTCTTTAGCACTTCGCAGTGTTAGTATTTCACATTCATTGCAGTTTGTAGTGGTTTCCAATGTGTCAATGTTACATCTAGATGAAGAATGAAGATTGTAATCTCTTTTCTCACCCACACAAATTGATATGAAGCCTCCAATGTTGTAGAGGAGAGACGGGGCCTGATTGTTATGACGGACCTTCACCTAAAGATCAAATGTTAAGAACTTTTGAAGATTCAGTGAAAACAAAAATTGAAAAAATAATTTGTACTTTGTGACATTTTTTGTTTTATTGTCTAAAGGTCAAAACATTGCAAAGACTAGGATGTATTTTTTTTCTGTTGGAATAGAGTAACTTTCTTAGGCTGTTTTCAAACTATCAGTTTTTGGAATCCAGCTGAAACCACATACACCCACATCTGTATTCTCCCCGATTGACTTTCAATGGGGACGCAGGAACATACAGCGGCACATGGGTGCATACGGTTCAAGCCGGATCCGGGTTTCAACTGTTTTTAACCAAAACCAAAAATGCAGTTTTTAAAGTTGTTTGTGTTTTCATAAAAAAACGTGAACAACTGGATCCAGGGCCATGCGGCCTAAGATAAAATGGAGTTCTATGGATCCCGGATCCGGCAGAAGTTGGATCCTGCGGGATGCAGGTTTTTTGACTGAGAATGCCCAGAAGAAAGTTTCATATAACACGCCCACTAGGGGACGAGTCATTTTTCACAGGATCCGTCAAAAAAAGTATACAACCTTACTCAATTACATACTACTGCACCAGTATTACCGGGATCCATCAGCCGGGTCAGTAATAATACCAGAGGATCCAGTTACATCAGGTTTAAAAATTGCAGGGGAATGCAGGGGGGATACAGGTTTTCATCATATCCCCGCCGGAGTAAAATAATGGTACTTTGAAACCAGCTTTACTCTGCTAAATCAGTCAATAGAGGGGTTGTCCAGGACTGCAAAAACTGTACTGCTTTCTTCCAAAAATCGTACTTCTCAAGCTTTGTGCAATATACTGTAGAAGCTCCACGTCAATAACTTCTATGCAGTTGAGAAGCAAAAACAAGACAGAATCTGCCCAATTTTCACTTCTGTCCTTTTGTTCAAACTCGATAAAGTTGATTTACATCTCATTTATTCTATAAAAATTGATGGCGAAGGATATTTGTTATTCTCTGAGGTCTCTCCAGACCCCTGAGCATAATAAATAGATAAGTTAAAAAAATAAAAAACAACTATTAAACACACCTAATCAGTGCTGAAGGAATCAAAGTGAATACGAAAGCCAATGGAAGGGAGAGAGTAGTGAACAAGTTGGAAAGTTGCGGTGGTGGAACCAGTGAGGGATGGGTAAATATATATTATTTAACCCCTTAAAAGAACCTGTCATGATTCCTCCACTCAGTGATCAGGATGTGCTGAGTTGGCAGTTGAGTGAGTGACAGCTCAATTGTCCAACCTGGAGCTTGGGCGTGCTCAGCTGTCAGTGTTTTGAGAGACAGCTCGGTTGTCCAGTCTCATACTGGGAGGTTCAGGGTTTCTCAAAGTGTTCTCCTTTCCCAGTAATTCCCGAGCCACTTAGATGAGCAGTTTGTCACTGAGCACTGCCAGTCTTAGCATTCTGTTTAGTGGTGCTAGTTGGCCTTAGTTCTGTGCTCTGTGGATTTCTGCTGCCAGACCTCTAATGTTGTTTGACCGTCCTTTTGCCTTGTCCCTTTGCTCAGATCCGCTACCCTGCAGGTATTCTGACTCCGGACCATGACCTGACTACACCTCTGTCTATCCCCTTAATTTTGACATGTCTATGTAGTGACTTGCATCACAGAACCTCTTTAAAATGTGAGCATCATTTTGTTGGATGCCAGCAAAATCAAATCTCAAATAATTTGTAGCAAATTGTATTTCCTTCCGATCAATACACTCATCTTTCTACCTATTTATGTAAACATATAAAATTATCTAATCCTTGGCAGCTCTTGTTTTGCAATATGTTCTTTATAATCGATAGCATAATATATTATAATATTTTTTATCTCTATAGTGTCAATATAGTTATCAGCACTTTACAATATTTGACGATAAGACATTACAGAGTAACACATACTTCAATGAATACAAAGAGAGTGAGGGGGGATGGAGAAACAGAAAAGATTAAAAAAAAAAAATCTTGTGAATGAAGTTGTCAAATTCAGCAAGATCTATTTTCTCTTAAAAGGAATCTGTCAGGTCAAAAAATCCATATGTAACTGATAACATTTTTTAATTCCATTGGTGGAGCTCATTCTATTCATGTATTTCTATTATTTATACTCCCACCCATCCTCTGTAAACTGCAAATGCTTTCCATCTGTCAATCACAGTGAGTGATTACTTGATTCTCTGATGCCCACTCCCAAGAGAATGAATATTCATGTAGTGACATCACTGCTCTTCTCTGCAAGCATACAATCAAAGTGAAAATGAAAGCAGGTGTGAGACACAGAGCACAAGGGGGAGGAAGGGAATGTCAGCCTGGGAAGAAGTGAATAATAAATGGCATTTACATACGCTGGACTATTCAGCAGTGAAAGCAATGAGCCGGACTAGAGAAGCAGCTGCCTGCTGGGTATGAAGGTGCTTATAGCAAGAGAACTACAAAGGGTACAGTAATGATATTCACATATTGTGAAAGGTCTGTCCAGGCACTATTCAAGAGTACTATTAGTATCATACTGAAAAATGACTTGACAGAGTCCCTTTAAAAGCAGTGCCGGACTGGGGTGGCAAAGCTCCACCAGTAACTTGACTCTGGGGTCCTACTGTTCAGCTACATACAAGTATTACATTACCCTCATTCATAAATGTATTTCTGCTTCTACATAATAATCTGGGTTGTTGAATGAATTTTGTCTGTACATGCTGAATCAAATATATTGTGCTAACCATTGCTCATGCTGGGGGTAAGTGGGTTACTCCTGCACAGGGGCCCACCAGGGAATACCCCTGCTCTCCCGTGGGCCAGTCCTAGCCTTTTAATGAGTGTCTACTCCTCTCAAAAAGTTGATCAATAAGACAAAATAGAATGAAAATTTAGCTTTTGGCGCTGCCGACCCTTACCGCCACTTCTCTACCCCTAATTTGTACTTGAGCTGCAAATTAATATAAGACATTCTGATTCTGACAGCTTTTTAGCTTAAGTCATATCTTTCCAAATCATTCTAATAAAGACTAAAAAATCAGTCTCTCTTTCATCAGCTAAACAAGTGAATAGATATACATACCAAAACGAATCTAAGAGGAATGAGTGTGTAATAGGGGGGTCATGTCGTTTAAGCTCGTTATGATTCTTACACATAACGCATTATGGATATTAAAGCTTCAAGATGATGGCAACAGCTGCTTCCAGTATACAGGAGGCTTCAGGAAATTGTCTTCTTTGTATGAATTTCATGGAGATATACGGCAAATATACATAATAAATCACTACATAATTTACTGGATTGTTCTTGTGGTTTTGGTATTTTTCCCTCTTCCGTTCACTATTACACTTGTTAGTCGACTTCGAAATTCTCATGGATGGATGTAATAACAGAGTGAAATAAAATCATAAGTTGTCGCAGATTTGTAGGGCCAAGTGAAAACTTCACTGATGGGCAGTGGTGTGGCATTACGACCCTGAATTACAACCCATTACAGACTAGTGATGGGCGAGTCCTAAATTACTCGGAATCGCTTGACTCTAGCGAGTCCGAGCACAGGACTCGCTACTCGTTGCGAGTCTAGCGAGTCCAATGTTAATGAATGGGGAAGCGAGTAATAGCGAGTAATGTGCGATTTACAAATCGCAGATGTGTCTCGGAAGCTTCAGGCTCTATCTGCTACAATAGCTAAATCATGTTTAATAGGCTCCCACTGTTACTTCCGGGGCCGCCTATTAAGCTCATTACATATTCACTGCACTGTCAAACTAACAGCCAATCACAGGAGCTCACACTCTGTGGGAGCCTCTGTGATTGGCTCTTGCAATCAGACTGGATTTTCTCAATCTGGACAGTGATTCTGCTTGGTTGCCATACACATTAGTGTATGGCAAACAACCTGGCGTTGTAGGGTGTAAAATAAATAATTATTTTAAAAAAAAAACGCGTGGGGCTTCGCAGCATTTTTAAGTCTAGCCCAATGAAAGCAGGCAAACTGCGAGTTGCCACCCTCAGCTGCTTAATTTCCCCTTGGCTGGCAAAAAAAAAATATGTGGGCTCCGCCCTATTTTCCATGCCAGCCAAGGTAAAACTAAGCAGCTGAGGGCTGGTATTCTCAGCGGGGTGAGGGCCCATTGTTATAGGGCCCCCCACGCTAAAGAATAGCAGCCCGCAGCCGCCCCTGAAAATGGCGCATTAATAATAAGCGCCATTTCCAGGCACCTTACCGGGCTCTTCCAGCGGCCCTGGTGGCGGTGGCACGCTGGGTAATAAAGGGATTAATACCAGCTTTGTTATACAAGCTGGTATTAAGCCCGAGATTCTTAATGTCAGGCCAAGTTTGACCTGGCCACTAAGAATCTCCAATAAAGGGTTAAAAAAAACACCACACAGAGAAAAATTCTTTATTTAAAATAAAGACACAGACACCATTAGGGACTCCATCTGTATTACCACCACATATCCCTCCAACGATCCAGGTCTTCTCTCTTCTGTCTTCCTTCTTCTTGCTGAACTCATTCAGCTCTGCTACATCACACATCATACCACAGGGGGCGGAAATGCGCTCCCCTGCTGTGTGATGAGTCAGTGAGGCTGTGAGCATTAAGCGGTGACGTCACCGCCGGCCCCGTTGCTATAGTAACCAAACTATCGGTTACTATAGCAATGCTTAAGCAGTGCCGACAGCACAGAGCCGACTCATTCATAAGCTGCTGGATTTAACTCCCTGCTTACCGATCACTGCAGCGCCGGTAAGCAGAGAGTTAACTGTGCTGTGACCGCGGCTGCAGTATGAGCGGTCCCTAATGGTGTCTGTGTCTTTATTTTTAATAAAGAATTTTTCTCTGTGTGGTGTTTTTTTAACCCTTTATTGGAGTTTCTTAGTGGCCGGGTCAAACTTGGCCTGACATTAAGAATCTCTGGCTTAATACCAGCTTGTATAACAAAGCTGGTATTAACCCCTTCATTACCCAGCATGCCACCGCCACCAGGGCCGTTGGAAGAGCCCGGTAAGGCGCCTGGAAATGGCGCTTATTATTAATGCGCCATTTTCAGGGGCGGCTGCGGGCTGCTATTCTTTAGCGTGGGGGGGCCCTATAACAATGGGCCCTCACCCTGCTGAGAATACCAGCCCTCAGCTGCTTAGTTTTACCTTGGCTGGCATGGAAAATAGGGCGGAGCCCATGCATTTTTTTTGCCAGCCAAGGGGAAATTAAGCAGCTGAGGGTGGCAGCTCGCAGTTTGCCTGCTTTCATCGGGCTAGACTTAAAAATGCTGCGAAGCCCACGCGTTTTTTTTTAAATAATTATTTATTTTACACCCTACAACACCAGGTTGGTTGCCATACACTAATGTGTATGGATACCAAGCAGAATCACTGTCCAGATTGAGAAAATCCAGTCTGATTACAACAGCCAATCACAGAGGCTCCCACAGAGTGTGAGCTCCTGTGATTGGCTGTTAGTTTGACAGTGCAGTGAATATGTAATGAGCTTAATAGGCGGCAACGGAAGTAACAGCGGGAGCTGTTATAACAATTATACAGGACTCGACTCGAATTCGTAGACTCGCTCAGACTCGCTGCTGACGGTGGGTATCCGTGAAGCGGTGCGATTGTTTAAACGATTTGGGGAGATTCAAGCTACATAGCGATGTGATATAGCGAGTCTAGCGAGTGAGAAAAAGTAAACTCTGACAAAACTAGGATTGCCATTGACTTGCATTGGACTCGTTACTGTGCGAGTAATCGCTGGGAAACTCGCCGAGTACCGAGTCCTGCGAGTCCCTTACTACTCGCCGAGTAACGAGTCCTAGCGAGTAGACTCGCCCATCCCTATTACAGACCCATCAAACAAGTTGTCTAAGAGGCAAGTCCAAATATTGTACGAGGGGGCAGTGGACCGGGCCGATGTCATCAAGCATAATTGAGAACCGAGGGATACACCAAGAATTCAGCAGGTCACAAACAAAAACAAAGCCAGAAGAAGACAACTTCCTAAATAGTTCTTCACTTGAGATACAAACAGGGAGATGCAATATGATTATGTATAGATGCTCTCTCTGTTTTATGCCATCGGAAATATCCACACACACCTGATCCAAAGAACCGAAGTTAAAGTGCTGTTCAAAAGATTCCCTCCAATGTACTAGGAACCAGGGGAAACATTTATCTAAGATACAAGGTTATGGACGAAACGGTAGACCTCTCTAGAAACAGGAGGTGTAAATTATTGAGTGCGCAGAGGATTCGGCTTCGTACCAGTACTTTTGCTAACAAACCTATCATTGAATCTATACCCCCCCTAGCATATATATGTATACTTTACCAAGTATGATACCCGGTATCCAATGCTTTTAGTCCCGTACAGGCCTGATAACCTGTTGCAGCTCACCACCGAACGTTTGGCGCCATGAACAATGTCCTCACTTTACCAATGTTGCGTATGTGAGGTCCGATCTACAGTCTTACTGCTATGATGCAAATCCACGTGAAAACTGGTCAGCAAGAGGTCTGAAATCACTGAGGTATTGCAGCAGTTCTCTAGCAGCCTTCTAACACAGGGGAAACCGTACAACCTCTCGTCAATGACACTGGGTGTTCAGCTCATTGCAATCCTCCCTCTGGTAGCACATTAACTGCTTCTTCTCAAGGGACGCATCCTAGGAAATCAACACAGTCTCTATTAACCCAGCCTGTGATGACCTGCAAAACGACAATCTCCCGTCACAAGTCCAAACTACACTCCGGGTCCACCCTCTACTGTCTTGGTATGCCTGGGAAGAGCCTTCATACCACCCACACAGAGGTTAGGTGTTAGGATTAGGTGTTAGGATTAGGTGTTACGGTTAGGTGTTAGAGTTAGGCGTTAGAGTTAGGCGTTAGAGTTAGACGTAAAGGTACCTTTACACGCTGCTGCAGGATGGTGGAACAACCGGGTGCTTCACGTGCACGAGCATGCACAAACAGTTGAAAACGGTACCCGTACCACCTTTACACGCCGCAACAAGGTGCGCTACAGTAGGTTACATCTATCTCTGGATACACCGCCGGGTGCCACAAGTTACCTTCTGTAGCTCACCTTACCTCATTTACACGCCGCTATAACAAGGTAATATGGGCGGAACAAAGGCAGCAGGGACAACACATAGGCGTGCCACAATTGTGGATTACGAGAATTCCGTACGCTGATAGGACAAAGCAATAGCATCATGATTGGGCAGCCAGCACAGGAGGCTGACTAATACATGACGCTCGAGCAATTGTGTAGTGTGAGTGGTCAGCTACTTAAATATGCCGCCCTATGCAGCGTCTACCAATCGTAACGCAGGAGCTTCCACCAATGATCGCTGATGGGGCGTGGTATCCCGGAGCCTGTGTCACGCCCCAGGTAGATAGCAAGGTGTCAAAACAACCCTCCTGTTCCTTATTTACACGCCGATACAGGTCGTAACCATCGCCTTGAAATCAACCTGTTTTTGAGCTCTGCTCTGAAACAGGTGCCGCAAGTGACGGGTGGAAACAACCATCTTTACACGCCGCGACCGCGGGTTGATTTGGCGGTGCAAGATACATTTCTCTCATCTACCCGGTTGTTTCCACCATCCTGTAGCGGCGTGTAAAGGTACCATTCTAGAGTGTCAACAGGTAACTTACTGGCTGCAGTGAAATCATGGAGACAAGGTTCTATCTTGTTGCTGTGTACAAATTGAATAATGTCTCCATGATTTCACTGCAGCCAGTAAGTTACCTGTTGACACCCTAGAAATGTTGCCGCGTGTAAAGGTACCATTAGAGTTAGGTGTTAAGCCTAGGTCTCACATAACGATATCGGTAACGATATCGTCCTATTTGTGACGTAGGAACGATATCCTTACCGATATCGTTATGTGTGACTGCTCCCAATGATCAGGCCCCTGCTGAGAGGTCGCTGATCGTTACAAAGTGTCCAGGACCATTTTTGGGTCGCTGGACATCCCGCTGGTCAGCCCGCATCGGCGTGTGTGACCAGCGGGAAGAACGATCAGCGAGCTCACAGGCCGGTAACCATGGTTACACCAGTAACAATGCAGCGCGCGCTGCTTAGATACTTGGTGTAACCATGGTTACCAGCGGGGGGCCCACTGGGGGGACTACTGGGGCCACTGGGGTGGACTACTGGGGCCACTGGGGGAGACTACTGGGGCCACTGGGGGGGCTTGTGGAGCCAGCTTACCGCTGCCTCCACGCTCCTCTGCCGACGCTTCTGCCAGCGCTTGCTTCCGCGTCACGTGGCTGCATGAATGCAGCCGCGCGGCGTGCGGTCCTAGTGCCCGCCGGATACACACTGTGTATCCCGCGGCACTGAGGAAAGGTGCTGGGGTGCGGGAGGGAGAGGTGCACGGTGCTGAAGTGCGGGAGGGAGGGGTGCAGGGTGCAGGGTGCAGGATGACAGCCAGCTCTGTGCTGGCTGTCACCGATGTGGGGGGAGCTCCATGGTCCCTGGTCGCTGGTGAAGTCTGTCTGTGTGACAGCTCCCAGCGACCAGATTACACATGCTCCAACGATCCCAGCAACTCAGGATCGTTGCTGGGATCGTTGGAGCATCGGTACGTGAGACAGGACCTTTAGGGTTAGGGTTAGGTGTTAGGGTTAGGTGTTAGAGTTAGGTGTTAGGGTTGCCTGTGGGCATTTTTCCTTGTGGCCATTTTTCAGGGACCGGTTCCTACATTACCCCCATTCAGATCTGCTCCTATGTGCAGGGCTGTTGACAAAAATCACCATCTTGGGAATTGCTTTTCATAGCTGTATGCTAGACCTGGTGATTATGTACCAAGCTTTAAGACATACGCGAGCCACATGGGACAGGTAAACGAGTCACATGTGGCTTCCGAGTTAAAGGTGAGGGATTCCTGATATAGACCCTCTGCAACTGACACAGGCTTTCTGCAACTGATATTAGCTCAGCCCCTAAATTATCTACGATATGTCTGACACTCACACGCTCTGCCCAGCCTAATATCATAGGGACAAAATGCCCACCATTATAATAACTTGCAAGAGGTTCCTCAGTGGCCACCTTGATCTTCTCACATAATACCACCATATGCTGTATAAATACTTCTATACAGCATTGAACGTAATTGTAAACCACGAGCTTTGGGCGTCAGGCCTCCAGAAGTGTCTCCTTCTGCAAAAGTGGCAAACCCTTAAAGTCGTCCCGACCGTATATAGGACGGAGTACGTTTGATTGTCACGTCCTATACATTACTTCTGAATCGTCTCCTTCAGTTTCCTTTCCTAAGCAGAACATCATCCCATATTCTTACAGCACTGCTCAGAGTGAATTACTGACATCTAATTGTAAAGCCATATAATGAATTTCAGGAGACCACATGCAAAGACGCTGCACATGCTTCATCCTGATAGTTCGCAGAATGGAAACTCCATCCAGATGGTAATAATCATCCGCGAGCCGCACTGGGGAAAGACCTACACAAGGTAATAACATGCAATATATCCATCCCCTGCATCATATCCAATATTCCCAGGTCTCTAATACAATATATGCATCGGCTCTGATGACAGAATCATTTAGAAGACCCGAAGGATTAAAAGAGTCAGAAGACAACGAGCTCCGGATGGCATCTGCTCAGAATTTCTAAATGGACATTTTTAGTTTTAATTTTGATAGTTAGCGTCATAGAGAGATGGGGTCATAAAACATTTATATGTGCCGCCATCACAGGGGAGCTACTGTAACTTCTTTACTGGAGATAGATGGATGGTCAAATAGATAATATGGGAAAAATAAAGAGATTAGCAGATAAATAGAGAGATAATAGATTTGCACATCGATGCATAGACAGATAGATGATATGTGCAACATAAAGAGATAGATTAAGATAGATACAAGTCAAGAAATTAAAATATCAAAAAGTTTATTTAGTTCAGTAAATTAATACATAAAGCTTCTGTTAATGTTGATGATTATGGATTACAGCCAATGACAATTGTGAGGCACCGCCAGCTTGTCCCGATGGCCGGGGCGCATCACATGCAGGATCAGTATAGGATCCTGTGCACATGACCTGGGTTTTACCGTAGGTGTGTTGTGTAATCATGTCCGGCACCCAGTGTGTCACTGTATGAAGGATTCATGAGACCAATGAGCGGCTGAGAGCATTGTGTGTATTGTGTGAACCAACCTGGAACACAGGGAGTTAAAACAAGCTGTGTGAAAGCTGTAGAGATCAGGCACGTAGATGAGCAGCTGTATAGGAACTAGAGGAGGCCGATTGATTACTGGCAGTCAAGTGGGTGTGCCCATGTGGGCGTGGCAGGCACGATAAGAGCCTGCAAGCTGAGTGAGTGAGAGAGTTCACAGACTTCTGAGATAAGTCAGCCTGAGTCCAGAGAGAGATGCAGATCCAGTCTGTGTGTAGGATTGAGTGAGAGTGATAGTCCAGACCGCCAAGATGAGAGATGGTGAAGGGAGCATGCTAGCTCCATGCCGGTAGCCAGGACTGGGTTGTTACAGCACCTAGAATGGGAAGCCATGGCTGAACCAGATGGATGCTGGTCCGGACATGTCTCAACCACACGTCCGGGAAGGAGCATGGTGGACCTTTGACTCAGGTAGCGAGACCCGGATCCGTGCACGGTAAGAAGGCAGTTCCTGTATACTTGAATGAACTGTATACCCTGTGTGTAAATTGTGCCAGGCGAGCAGAGCCGCCATTAGGTCTGACTAAGTAGTCAGTTAAAGGACCTGATGAACCGCAATGAATGTAGCCCTTCGGGAGGCAAATGAATGTAGCCCTTCGGGAAGTGATTTTATGTACTGTGCCAGGCGGGCATAGCCGCCCTTAGGTCCGACTCAAGTAGTCAGTTAAAGGACCTGACTACTAACGATTCTTGGATTGTGGCCTCTCCACTCTTCCTCCAGAGTCTTGGATTGTGGCCTCTCCACTCTTACTCCAGACTCTTGGATTGTGACCTCTCCACTCTTCCTCCAGACTCTTGGATTGTGGCCTCTCCACTCTTCCTCCAGACTCTTGGATTGTGGCCTCTCCACTCTTCCTCCAGACTCTTGGATTGTGACCTCTCCACTCTTCCTCCAGACTCTTGGATTGTGGCCTCTCCACTCTTCCTCCAGACTCTTGGATTGTGGCCTCTCCACTCTTCCTCCAGACTCTTGGATTGTGGCCTCTCCACTCTTCCTCCAGACTCTTGGATTGTGGCCTCTCCACTCTTCCTCCAGAGTCTTGGATTGTGGCCTCTCCACTCTTCCTCCAGACTCTTGGATTGTGGCCTCTCCACCCTTCCTCCAGACTCTTGGATTGTGGCCTCTCCACTCTTCCTCCAGACTCTTGGATTGTGGCCTCTCCATTCTTCCTCCAGACTCTTGGATTGTGGCCTCTCCTCTCCTCCTCCAGACTCTTGGATTGTGCCCTCTCCACTCTTCCTCCAGACTCTTGGATTGTGGCCTCTCCACTCTTCCTCCAGACTCTTGGATTGTGCCCTCTCCACTCTTCCTCCAGACTCTTGGATTGTGGCCTCTCCACTCTTCCTCCAGACTCTTGGATTGTGGCCTCTCCACTCTTCCTCCAGACTCTTGGATTGTGCCCTCTCTACTCTTCCTCCAGACTGTTGGATTGTGGCCTCTCCACTCTTCCTCCAGACTCTTGGATTGTGGCCTCTCTACTCTTCCTCTAGACTCTTGGATTGTGGCCTCTCCACTCTTCCTCCAGACTCTTGGATTGTGGCCTCTCCACTCTTCCTCCAGACTCTTCGATTGTGGCCTCTCCACTCTTCCTCTAGACTCTTGGATTGTAGTCTCTCCACTCTTCCTCCGAATTCTGGGACCTTGATTTCCAATGACATATTGTGGCTTACCCTCCTTGTGAAGTGTGTTAATGACTGCCTTCAGGACATCTGTCAAGTCAGCAGTCTTCCCCATGATTGTGAAGTTACTGAACCAGACTAAGGGACCATTTCAAATGCTTAGAAAGCCTTTGCAAGTGTTATGTGTTAATTATTCTAATTTTCTGAGATAATGACTTTTGGGTTTTTATTGGCTGTAAGCCATAATCACCAACAATACATCACTCTGTGTGTAATGACTCTATATAATATATGTGTTTCACTTTATGTATTGAATTACTGAAATGATCTATTCGATGATATTCTAATTAATTGAGATGCACCTGTAAATGGACAGACAGATGTCTAGACGGATAGAGAGATACATAGACAGATAAATAGATATAGGTAGATAGACTGATAGATGGATAGATTGTTAAATAGATAGACGGATGGACAGATAAATAGACAGACAAATCGATAGAAAAATATAGAGAGATAGATCGATAGATAGATAGATAGATAGATAGATAGATAGATAGATAGATAGATAGATCTCAATGAAATTGACCTGAAAAAGCGATTTGGTGACACTGACAACATATTTGTCCATATCTCAGTTTATTGTAGAACTGAACCATGATGTGGAATTGTGTGGATTTAATGGGATTTTTTGGTGGTATTCACAGCTATAATGGGATGATTTTGTATTAAAATCTTACTAGGTTCACACGTGGCTCTACATACCGTACATATCTAAACGAGGACCTGTTATTTGCCAAAAATATTATTAATTTTATCCTGGTGTACATGAGGCTGTTTTGATAAATGTTATATCCAGAATAATTACAACATGTAAAGATGAAGTCTGAAACATGTCTGTGATTTCAAAGTGATGGAGGATATCTTATTCTTTTTTCACTAAATGCCGCTGTTATCCTTAATCCGGTGCTGTGTTTCTCTTGTTACTGCTCCTCTCCGTTCCTGAGATGTGTCCCTATGTAAATCTAGTATTTTAGCCAAATGGGTGTGGTCCGTAATGTGTAAATGTAATATCATTGAAAATAAACCACAATACTGCACTGGTTGTTAATGATGGGTCACACAGCAGAAGAGATAATGCTTTTTGGTGCCATGTGACTTATTTTCTCACATTTTTCTGTGCTCTTTTAAAAACTGCATTTCATGGCTGTGTGGGTGTTGCCAGTGTCTGCCAGCACTGTGTGTGTATTTCAACAGCATCTGACGGCAGTCTGTTAGGGAGCTGTGGGGGGAGCCAGCAGTCAAGTGGTTAACAGAGATTGTGACTGAGCTGTGTGGAGCCAGATGACAGATGTTTCCTTGGCACAAACGTCTGAGGAGTTTGACCTGATCCTGACCTTCTGACATTGCTTAGCAACTGTAGCCTGAGATAATCTGATACACTGTCTCCTCACCAGCCGCAGTCAGCAGTGTACGCCCCGCCTCCTTTTCCCTTTTATGGTTACATGCCCTATATTTAGTGTGAAGACGGATCTGACTGATAATGAACATGTGTCTGCTTCACACACAGTCTAGTGGGGACATCTTGTGGAAGGTTTATGAAAGTATTTCAACTAAAATTTTCTACATTATTCTTAAATAAAAAATATAAATGGTGGTTACGATTTAACACTTCTTTATGGGAGTCTTCTTGGGGATCTTACCCACTTGGCAAACAAGACTAAGTTAATATATAAGGCCATATCTCAGGAATGGAGAGGCACTGGAACAAAAGGAAAACATCGTTGGATTCAGGAGAACAGCCGCCTTTATTCCAACTAAATAAAGGACATATTTACAATAAGTGACAGGCTGTCTTTAAGCCTAACAGACAGACTGGAGAGGCATTTCAGTAGTTGGTAGGTTTTACTGCATTACTTTCTTACACTTTTTCCCAGCTGGGGTTGTATTAACGCATTTCATGATTGTGAGTGATTATTACAGATTTAATGACACCTTTCATAGCCCATGTAA
This sequence comes from Allobates femoralis, assembly GCA_033576535.1. Lineage (NCBI taxonomy): Eukaryota > Metazoa > Chordata > Amphibia > Anura > Aromobatidae > Allobates > Allobates femoralis. The sequence continues at coordinate 40,555,185 of JARQOC010000005.1, forward strand.
AGCCATCAGCTCCAATCACTGGGGCCATACATCCCCTTTGGGTAGGACCCATTGTGAGGACTGAACTTTTACCCTTACTCACAGCATTGACTTATTTGGGATCTGGCGAGCTACGTAACAGCCTAATGAATGTATTAATATTTCCCCTAAGGGTTTTACTGAGCTGAGATTAATTTAGGAAGGAAATCACAAGGAAATGTCACAGAATCCAGCTCAGAGGTGTTACCACAACTCACCGGGAGAGATGTGAAAGAAATGCTCTGTTACCCGCTTCTCTGCTATTTATAGGAATCTCTTTACCTTTAAAGGTGGCACGGCGGCTCAGTGGTTAGCACTGTATGGTGGCTCAGTAGTTAGCACAGCAGCCTTGCAGCGCTAAGGTCCTGGGAGGTCCAACCAAGGACAACATCTGCAAGGAGTTTGTATGTTCTTCCTGTGTTTGCGTGGTTTTCCTCCCACATTGCAAAGACATACTGATAGGATGTTTATATTGTTAGCCTCAATGGGGACAGTATTACTGATGTATGTAAAGTGCTATGGAATTAATAGCGCTATATAAATTAATAAATATTATTATTATTATCATATTAGCTTTAGAATTATGATTCATCCCACAGCTGATGCACAGGTGCATCAAAAATGGGTGCAAACAATACAAAACCTTCACCTGGTCCTTGAACTTTCAGATAACTTGATAGATAATGTAATCAATATTCTTCAAATCAATTTAATTAAAAGTATTATGTTGTTTGACAGTTAAAAAAACTCATTCCACAGTGTCAGCCACTAGGTGTCTCCCTTCTTGCTGTTCACCGCCTGTTGTCAAGTGCAATCCGTCTGGATCAGCAGAGACACTGAGACACATTACAGAAAGTGCAGACAGGTCTTTGTCTAGTGACTCGGTCAGATGTCTGTCCCTTTAAGTACCCCTGGACCGTGAGTAGCTTCTGTACTCTGCAGCTCACTCCTTAGCTATTCATCTACTGTTATTAGTGAGTTTCAGATTCATTTAAATCATCTCATATTTGTCAGGTAAATCCATTTATACCCAATGCATTTTTTCATGCATTTTGTCCAAGCATTTTTCCATTTGTTGTGTTGCAGCACCATCTGCATGTGAAATATATGATTTTTATTATTTTACAATGTGAACTCTGACATTAGAATTAAGTGTTCAATAGGAGGAGCTATTCCAGTCTCCGCCTAGTCTAGACAAGAGCTGGAAATTCCCCAGTTTAGAAGATAATGCCAGACAGAGCAGACCTCATGTGAGGTCTGAAGCCTGGAAGTTCACTTTTCCCTTCATATCATGATTACAGTCAGGCCTAATGCCTTAAATCTTGCTCTGACTTCTATAGTCAAGATGGCTGAAGACTTTTAACCCTGGGTCCTCGCTGTCAGGATTAACCCATGCTTTTATAGTAGTAGGTTGTACTAAAGGTACGGAAGAACCTATTGCACATGTGTTGAGGAATTTGAGGGTCTCCTGCCTCACTGCAAATGTCCATGATTTATTTCATATATTTTTCTCTGCATGTGCCGTGACCAGCTGTGAAAGTAATACAGGATTCCAGGTGTGTAAATTACTCTTACTATATTTCTACTCTTTTAAGCAACCAAAAGACTTTGAACTATCTTATAATTACCTACAAATAGTGCTTCTAAATAATAAAGGTTCTTAAAGCTTCAGGACCTCAATTCTGTGTTAGAATATAACCCTGGACTGTACTTGTCATGGACTACCCATGTGAACTGTAAGGAATTTCCACCATGTTATATTTCCCCGTTCTGCTGAAGTAATGTAGCTGTTATCCCCCGAGACCTGTGTCTGTGGTCATTCTATTGGCCATGGACACTGCATGTGGATGGATAGCAGTGAATGTAAAGCCCTAACCCATTCAGAGCAGCAAACTAGTTGGACAATGGCAGGCACAGTGCATGCTGGGAAGTAACATCAAGGGAATTCCAGCCCTTATAGTGCTGACAGAAAGGTGTGGAAGGGAATCTGCACACTCAGAGTACATGGATATGAAATTACAAAGCATAAGAATTGAGACAATTCCTGTGCACCAAGAACACATTTAATTATTTTGGGGGGATTTTGGCAGTAAGACTGCAATTTTCTCTAGGTTTTCATCTTTTTTTCACCATATGCGACTCCCATTTATACAGCTTCCACCAGCTTAATACATTGTTTTCTTAAATGTAGTGTGAGACAGCAGCTTGCTGCATTGCAAATATGTATGCTGGGACTTGTAGTTTAGCAAGTTTAAATAATACATAATGCTGGGGTTTATAATTCCACAGGTTGAGGTAATGCATTTCAAGTGCAGGACTACAGATGAGTAAAAACAGAGGGGTGCGTCTGGCTAACCTGATTCCTCACACACCTGGGTGTCTCAGGGCATATAATCTCTGTGTCAATGGGATTACAGGTCTCTGTACATTTGGGAGTAGGAGCTTCTCTTGAAGATCTATGGCCAGGAGGTCACACCTCATGCTTTGTAGAATGTGTTCTTGGAAGGCAATGGGGTTCAGGAACCATAGGACCTCTCTTGCTTGGGACCAGCTGGTGCCGTGGAAGACATGAAGTCCATAGATTGTGTGAAAAAGCTGGAATGGCTCTGGAAAGTACCTGGGATGGCTCTCTGTCTGGCTGTGCTTGGACAAGATCCTGGAAGGCACAGACTGAGTTTCACACTCAGTGCTTGGAGTGGCCTTTGTCCTAGAACACACCTGAGAAGGTATGCATGGAAGGCACGTAGTGAGCAGACCTTGGGGGTTTGAAGGTAAGCATGTCAAAGGACTATGTATATAATGGCAGGCGGGCTTATGCACCATTGGGACAGACTGAGGGTCACATAATGTTCCTTTGAATTATATATAACGTGCTGTTTATGTTATTTGGTTTATGGTAAACTTAACAAATGGACTTTGTTTTACTGAAGAACATGCCTGTTTGCCTGAATCTCGATACCATTTCAGTATTGCACAAGTCTGGTTCATCCTTTGGTGCAATTTCCAGATTTCTGAAGGTGCCTTGTTCATTTGTACAATTTTATGCAAGTACAAAGAAGATGGGACTGTCCAGCCATTATACCACTCGGGAAGGAGATGGGTTCTGTGTTGCAGAGATGAATTTGCTTTGGTGCGACATGTGCATATTTACTCAAGAACAAAAGAAAAAGACCTTGTGAAGATGATGGTGGAAGCTGGTAAGATTGTGTCATTATCCACAGTGAAATGAGTCTTGTATCGACATGTGCTTAAAGGCCACTCTGCCAGGAAGAAACCAATTCTCCAAAATAAACAAAAAAGCCAGATTAATTTTTGCAAATGCACAAAGGAACAAAAACCTGCATTTTTGGAGACATGTACTGTGGTCTCACGAAACTAAAATTGAACTGTTTGTCCATAATGACCATCGTTACATTTGAAAGAAAAAGGTATAAGATTGGCAGCCTAAGAACACCATCCCAACTGTGAAATATGGGGGTGGCAGCATCATGTTGTGGGGTTGTTTTCCTGCATGAAAAACTGGTGGACTTCACAAAATAGATCAGTAACACTGTAAAAAGAAGCAAGCGCAGATAGGGTCTTATCGTTTGAAGCGCTGAGTGGCTTTGAAGCCGTAATTATCACTGCTTACCTCGCAAAGTTGTGTGACACACAACCACTATGATAGGCACAGAAATGGTGGCTGCTGCTGGACCCATACTTCCACGTGCAATGTGGTCAATAATCCAGAGATTCCCAGGGACAATGTGCTGTTGGTCCGTGCTGCCATAGAAAACACGTAGTCGAAGGCTTCAAATTATAACACCTTTATTGGATCCATCCGACGCGTTTCAGAGCCTGCTATGCTCCAGGATCAAAGTATCTTCTATCTTTGATGAGATGCTGCTGCCTGTCTCGCTGTCTTCCTCTTGACACGGCGCTGACTGAGCTGAGCCGCTGACTCCCTGACCAGGGCCTGCCGGCGGCAATGTTAGACAGCGAGACAGGCAGCAACATCGCATCAGAGATAGAAGATCCTCAGATCCTGGAGCACAGCAGGCTCTGAAACGCGTTGGATGGATCCAATAAAGGTGTTATAATTTGAAGCATTCGACTATGTGTTTCTGTAGCAGCGCGGACCAACAGCACATTGTCCCTGGGAATCTCTTCACAAAATAGATGGCATCATGAGGAAAGAAGATTATGTGACTATACTGAAGAAACATCTGAAGACATCAGCCAGGAAGTTAAAGTTTGGACGGAAATGGGTCTTCCAAATGGATAATGACCCAGAGCACACGGACAAACTGGTCACAAAGTGGCTTAAGGATAATAAAGTCAATGTTTTGGAGCCATCACAAAGCCCTGATCTCAATCCTATTGAAAATTTATGGGAAAAGCTGAAAAGGCTGCAAGCAAGGCGATCTACAAACATGGCCAAACAATCGATCGAAGTCAAAAAAAGATGCAAAAAAGTCTCCAAAAATGCAAAATGTTTATTAAAGTAAATATAACAAGGATGGACACATACAAACAGACCTAAAGAAAACCCAGAAACCATTAAAAAAAATCCAAGGAAAGGAGAACAACCCTATATCCACAACTATATTTACAGCCGCTTCATCTGCTCCCTGATGAAGCCGCTGGGAAACACATGTAGGAGCCGGTTTGCACCCCCTGTTTCCCTGTCTAGCAGTACATCTACAAGGTGTGTATATATGGGTCATTTTACTGCTATATATGGGGTCCTTATGAGTGTACTGTTTACAATGAGTTAACCAGAGTCAGAATCTTTTTCTTACTAAGTGAAGGTATTGTAAGTTCACTAGCAAGTTACTTGTACTTTATAGGTAGCAAGGAATGCTAAATTTTATTGCTGTAGGAATTGTAAAAATGATATAGCCCTAGATAAACCTTTATACTCTTAGGATTCTAAATATTAGGTTAGGTGCTTTTTAGTTGTGGGTATAAGTTGATCCCAGCGATTACTTGGCTTCCTGACTTTGCAGGTTCTCCATCTGCCGGACATTGGTACGCCTGGTCAGTGGATTACTGGCCAATCAAAGTCAGGTTACCTGGTATTACAGGGTATTTCTTTGTAGAGCTCACAACAATAATTACTAGAAAGCCATACTGTTGAGCAATATGTCTCCATTAACCTTGGGGGATTTTTTAAACTATTTTTCAGTTGCAGATATAGGGGTGTTCTCCTTCTGTCCCAAGGTTTTTTGAAGGGTTTCTGTGACTTCTTTAGGTCTGTCTGTATGTGCCTGTTCTTGTTATATTCAAAATAGCAATTGTGCATTTTTGGAATTTTTTCTGCAAGTTTGTCCCTACTGTAGTTGATGTGTTAGCCTTGCTCCTCCCTTCTTCCCCATTATCAGTTTGCTGTAGCCATTTGTGGATGCATATGTTGTATTGCTCTGTTTGGTTTACTTTTTTCCACCTTCTGCATTGTGCTTAAATACAAAATTTCAGAGAAAATCAACCCTGTTTCTCTTGGACTCTTATTACAAGTCAGTGTGGCTGAGTTGGAACTATCTGAGTACGCATAGCATGTGAGTACAACAATCATACAGATATCTAAAAGATTGATGACTAAGGATTTAGAGACTCATACTGCCTTGAAGAGTCAGAATAGCATGTAAACTTGTGACTTTGCAAAAAGTAATAAAAATGCCTTCAAACATTTTCTCTCTCATTATTTTGACATTTGGCAAATATTAATAATAATTATGGTAATCCTAATTGACCAAAATGGGAAAGGTTTATTCTGATTTCATGTCAGAAAGTGAGAAAACATGCAGCTATGTCTTTCTATATAATGTATATTACGTTCTGGTTTCAACTCTACGTCCCACATGCTGGGGCCCATCCTGGTATATATGGTCTCCATTCTTCATAATAATAAAACATGTTACATGTTGTATTTTTAGGCTCCACATAGAAACTTCTAGAAAAAAACAAAACAAAACCGCACAGTTCAGCAACATCTTTAGATACACAGTGGGTGAAGATTTAATTAAATCACATCCACTTTGCTGCTGTTTTGTTAGATTTTGATGGCAGTAATACTCTCCCTACACACTGCTTGCCTTGTCCCTATGCTCACACTACTCTGTTTCCGGATGCAGTGTATGCAAGATGCCAGCGGCAGGGGTTATATAGACCTACGACGCTTGGTGACCAGCCAATCACTGTAATGCCACAAACAACATGACTACGACATTACTGTGATTGGCAACCAACTCCAGCATTTTAAATAGCTAAAAATCAGATGCCAAACATACTGGGCGAGTCAAAATACTCACCAAGGACTGACTAGCCCAAATACGGTGATACCTGTACAAGTACCGAATAGTGACGAGCAAATTTGCCCACCACTAGTCATTATAGGATTATAAATTAGACATGCCTACATCCCATAATTCTGATTTGAAGACATTAGCTGCATTTACTGTAAAATGTATATATTTACAGTAAAAAAATTTGTATGAATTCCTCAGTCTCAAAAACTTCAGAGACTCTTCAAGGTTTTCTTTTCTTACTGGCAGGTCAAAAATGTGCCCTATTTTTATAGACTAGCCAGAAATTTTGCAGCCCTTTATTAAAGTATAGTTCATGTTGAACTTTTTTCAATCTATACCCTTTGTCTGGGACAACTCATAAAGTCCCATGGCTTCCAGTACCACCTGTACGCTGATGACACTCAGATCTACCTCTCTGGCCCAGATGTCACCTCTCTGCTGTCCAGAATCCCAGAGAGTCTATCAGCCATATCCTCCTTCTTCTCCTGTCACTTCCGAAAACTCAATGTAGACAAAATCGAACTTATCATCTTTCCTCCATCTCACACTCCTTCCTTACCAGATCTATCACAATAAATTACATCACACTTTGCCCTGTACCTGAGGTCCGCTGCCTTGGAGTAACCCTTGACTCTGCCCTGTCCTTCAAACTGCACATCCAAGCCCTTGACACCTCCTGTCACCTCCAACTCAAAATTATTGCCAAAATCCGTCTTTTCCTCAACCCTCAATTTACTAAACTACTAGTGCATGCCCTCATAATCTCCCGTCTTGATTACTGCAACCTCCCTGCTAACACTCTTGCACCTCTCCAATCTGTCCTTAACTCTGCTGCTCAACTAATCAACCGCTATTTATCCACTTCTCTCCTCTACAAATCCCTCCACTGGCTCCCAATTCCCCAGCGTATCCAATTCAAACTACTAACATTGACTTAGAAAGCCGTCCACAATCTGTACCCCCCATATATCTCTGAACTAATCTCCCGATATCATCCAACTTGTAATCTTCGATCCTCCCAAGACCTCCTTCTTTCCTCCACACTTGTATGTTCCTCATCTAACCGCCTGCAAGACTTTGCCAAGCATCCCCCATCCTTTGGTATTCTGCACCCCAAAACGTCCGACTGTCCCCCACAGTCGGAACCTTCAAGCGGAACCTGAAAATCCATCTCTTCAGAACAGCCTACAGCCTGGAATGACCACGGTGCCACCTCACCACCACTTGATCTGGTGCTTCATCACCACTGGACCCGGTGCTCCACCATCATGGAACCCTGTGTTCCACCACCCCTGGACGTGGCACTCCACCACCATTGTACCCGGCGCTCCACCACCATTGTACCCGGCGCTCCACCACCACTGGACATGGCATTCCACCACCATTGGACCCGGCACTACACCACCACCCGAGCAGACCCAACCTACTATCTCTCTCCCCATTGCCCTGCAGAATGTAAGCCCGCAAGGACAGGCTCTTCTCTCCCCTCTGTATCAGTCTGTCACTGTTAGCTTGTTCGTTGTATTTTTAACTTGTTTGTATGTAACCCTTTCTCATGTACAGCACCATGGAATCAATGGTGCTCTATAAATAAATAATAATAATGTTGTGTATGCACCTGTTCACACTTGTTAGGAAGTGCCAGCAGTTTTCTTATTTTTCTATTGCAGCTAAAAATCAAATTACCCAATTTCTTGACTGTGTCTAAGCTGCAATACCAAACACAGCCTGTGGACAAAAAAGCACTTTTTCAATAGATTGGTTAATAAGTCCTACAAAAAGCAGGTATCAGATATATGGAATATACGGTTCAGCTCTTAATCAATTCCACCTTAGGTCGGCTGATTTTTCCCACACGGCCCGGTGTATAAATCATCACTTCGCAGCGGTTTCATTCCTGCATATTACATTTCTGTACCTTGGCTATAACAAAGCCCATCCATTGTCTGCATACAGTAGTCACCGTTCTCATGAATATTCCATCGTACATTACAGGATTTCAGATTTTTTCCCCCCTTAATGCATTTCATACGCGTTGAGCTCATTGATGAAAACGCTCCGCTCCGTCAGTCAGGCCTTTGTTTGAATAACACGATTGATGACTGAACTCCAAGACTATAATTAACGCTGGACTGGAACATGATGGACGCTTGGCCCAAAACGCGCTGCCAGAACCCACAGTCTAAACAAAGCTAGCTCATGCATTAAACATAGATTTAGGGCCTAGCGGCTTCCAAGGTTTGCAGCAGCCAAGGGGAAGTAGCCGAACGGACCCCGGGCAGTGACGGAACATTTATTTTCACTAATTTTACAGTAATGACGCGTCGGGTAATTTTTCCATAGAATTAGCTTTTTTTAATGTAAAACTTTTGCTATAATATAAAAATAAATGATGAAGTCACAGAGAGGAAGCGGGGGATGGCTGAGCGGTGATATTGTAGAATTGGCATCTTCAATTATGCGACTCCAGTCTTGAAAGACTTGAAGGAGAAAAACAGGCAGAATTTTAATGGGGTTTACCAATTTCGGAAACCCCGTCCCCGATTGCAGTTTGTTTTTGAAAAAAACAACAAATGAACTTTACTCACCTCCCCCAAGTCCAGCTTTGAGTCTTCTGGACAGCTTCTGATGCCAAGTATTGGCTTCAGCGCTGCAGGCAATCAGTGACACTATATACAGAGCTCCTGTGTATAATGTCATGGGTGATTACTGTATTACCTGTACACTGACTGAATATACAGAGCTTGTGTGTATAATGTCACAGGTGATCGCTGTATTTCCTGCATACGCTACACTATATACAAAACTCCTGTGCATAATATCACAGTGATCACTGTATTACCTGTACACTATATACTAACTACAGAGCTTCTGTGTATAATGTAACGGTAATTACTGTATTACCTGTACAATTTATACTCTAAACAGAGCTTTTGTGTAAAATGTCAATACACACTTAATACAGAGATTCTGTGTATAATGTCACCAGTGATCTCTGTACTTCCTGTACCCTATACATTATATACAGAGCTCTTGTGTATAATATCACCAGTATTCTCTGTATTACCTGTACACAATACCCTTTATATAATGGTGGTAATATTAGTGTTATTAGTATTGTGGTTTCTATTCATGATCAATATTGTATTATTCGTCAATATATGGTGATATGATGTGGTCTGGTTATGGTGTGACTGTATTTATTCCTTATATGTGGCATTATTCTGTCACTATTAGGGATGGGCGAATCCTGAAATACTCGGAATCGCTGGACTCTAACGAGTCCGGGTCCGAGACTCGGTACTCGTTGCGAGTCCAGCGAGTCCGAATAGTAACCTGTACTTTTGCAGTGTATCTATACAGATACACTACAAAAGTACTCTAAAAGTTAATCTAAGGGGTTAAAAACAATAAACATTCATACTCACCTTCTGTGGGGCCTGTACCTTATGTACCGGGACCGGTACTGAAGACCTCCGGATGTCACAAGACCTCAGATCACCGGGAGAAGATGGGCTGAAGGACCTGTGAGCATGCGGCTAACGGTCACATGGGTTTGTCACGTGGCCGCACTGCCAGCCAATGAGGGATCTGGCCAATCTGATGGCTGGCAGTGCGGCCACGTGACAAACCCATGTAACCGCTCTTACGCATGCTGATTGGCTGAAATCTCACAGGTCCTTCAGCCCATCTTCTCCCGGTGATCTGAGGTCTTGTGACATCCGGAGGTCTTCGGTACCGGTCCCGGTACATAAGGTACAGGCCCCACAGAAGGTGAGTATGAATGTTTATTGTTTTTAACCCCTTAGATTAACTTTTAGGGTACTTTTGTAGTGTATCTGTATAGATACACTGCAAAAGTACAGGGACTCGCTACCCCCGAGTTAATCCTAAGGAAACTCGGCGAGTAGTGAGTCCCCCGAGTCCGCTACTATTCGGGCGAGTCCCGAATAGTAGCGCGTAATTCGCCCATCCCTAGTCACTATGTATTGGTAATGTGTGGTCTGCTCATTCTGTGGTAGCATTTGTCCCTTGTATGTGGTATTGTTTGGTCACTATATGATGGTAATAAAGTATGTGATCTAGTCATGGCTTGCAGGCATTTCTTTTTTGTATGTGATACCATTTGGTCACTTCATGGTGGTAATAAATGGTCTGGTCATGGTGTGGGGTGATAGACAGTGATGAGGGTAGAGAGGTAGGGAGGTGCTGCACTGTGAAGAGCTTTGTGGGTGAGAACAAGCAGTTTGAATTGGATCCTATAGTGTATAGGCAGCCAGTGCAATGACTGGCATAGATCAGAATTGTCTGAGTAACGGTTAGCCAGATGGGTGATCCTGGCTGCTGCATTAAGGATGGACTGGAGAGGGGAGAGTCTAGTGCGGGAAGGCCAATTAAATTACAATAGTCAAGGCAGGAGTGAATTAGGGCCACAGTGAGTATTTTTGTGGTTTCCAAGGTGAGAAAGAGCCGAAATCTAGAGATGTTCTTCAGGTGACGGCGGCAACAGCAGGCAAGAGATATATATGGGGTGAAGGAACGATCAGAGTCAAACCTAACACCCAGACAGCGAGCCTGCTGCCTAGACATTATCATGGTGCCGTACACCGAGAGAGAGATGTCATATTTAGGGAGGTTAGTGGAGGGCTGGAGCAGAAGAAGTTCAGTTTTGGAAAGGTTGAGTTTCAGGTAGAGAGTGGACATGATATTGGAAACTGCAGTTAGACAGTCACTGGTGTTCTTTATTCGAGCGGGAGTAAGGTCAGGGGAAGAATTGTATAGTTGAGTGTCATCAGCATAAAGATGGTACTGAAAGCCAAATCTGCTGATGGTCTGACCAATCGGGGCTGTATAGAGAGAGAAGAGAAGAGGTCTAAGGACTGAACCCTGAGGGACCCCAATAGTGAGGAAGAGGGGAGGAAGTGGGAACAGCAAATGATACACTGAAAGAGCGGTCAGAAAGACAGGAAGAGAGCCAGGAGAGAGCTGTTTCTGTAGAATGTAGGGGGCAGAAACTAGTCTGTAATGGGTCTAGAAGATAGTGAGTGGAGATGTAATGGGTGAGTCGGGAGTAGACCAGGCGCTCCAGGAGTTTAGAGATGAAGGGGAGTTTGGAGACTGGTCTGTAGTTTTTTGTGCAGAATGGGTCGAGAGAAGATTTCTTTAATAAAGGAGTAATGATAGAGTGTTTGAAGGAGGACGGGAAGATGCCAGAAGAGAGGTAGACATTGAAGGTTTTGGTTAGGTAAGCAGTGACCACCAAAGAGAGAGACTGAGAAGGTGTGGGGGATGGGGTTAGCAGTGTATATGGTGGGATGAGAGGAAGAGAGAAGCCTGGAGACTTCTTCTTCTGTGACTGGGTCGAATGGGGAGAGTGAGCCGGAGGAAATGTGGGGAAAGGTAGGGATAACAGCAAGGTTGGGACTTGATTTCCTGGCGGATGTTTTCTATTTTCTCTATGAAGTAAAAAGCCAGATCATCAGCACAGAGGTCAGTGATAGAGGCCTGCACTTTAGGACTGAAGAGAGAATGAAAGGTGCCAAAGAGTTTCTTTGGGTTTTTGGATAGTGAGAGTGGTATAGTAGGTCTGTTTGTAGAGGTGGAATGCAGAGTTGTAAGTTCTCAGCATAAATTTACTATATAGTGAATGAAGTTTTCTGGTGCGGGTTTTCTCCATAGACGTTCAGCACTCCTAGAGCAACGCTGGAGGAATTGAATTTGTGATGTGAGCCAGGGATGTTTCACTCTGTATTTGGAGGTTCTGAGGGTGAGGGGCACTACTAGGTTCTGATAAAGTAATTTAAGTGGTTTATTTCCAGATCAGGACAGGAGAATGAGAAGATTGGGGACAGTGATGAGTGTAGAGTTTGTGAATGTATGAGGGTTAATGACCTGTAGATTTCTAAATGTGTGATATCTCAGACTGTGCTGGGGTGGGCAAGGATTTGTGAGTGTGAAGGAGAGAATGTTGTGGTCAGAGAGGGGGAGAGGGGAATTATCTAAGGAGGAGGTTGAGCAGAAACGGACAAAGATCAGGTCAAGGGTGTTACCATCCTTGCGTGTCTCCAAGGTTGAGAGCTGTGAGAGGCCAAGAGATGTGGTTAGAGATAGGAGCTGGCTTGCAGATGGGGCTGTTGAAGTCTCCCAGAATAAGTGTTGATAATTCTGATGACACGAAATGTGGCAGCCATGCGGAGGAATAGTTGAGGAACTGGGTGGGTGACCCTGGGGGGGTATACCACTGCTACTCCAAGGGTGAGGGGATGGAAGAGCCTAATGGTGTGGACCGCAAAAGAAGTGAATGAGAGTGATGGAGCTGGGGGGATGACCTGGAAAGTGCATTGTTGGGACAGGAGTAAGCCAACTCCACCACCATGTCTGTTCCCAGGTCTCGGGGAATGGGAGAAATGTAGGCCGTCATAAGAAATAATGGCAGGGGACACTGTCTGAATTCTGGATCAAGGTTTCTGTGAGAGCCAGGAGGTTAAGAGCATTAGTGAGAAAGTAGTTGTGGATGAAGGGAAGCTTGTTGCATACAGACTGCAGATTCCAGAAAGCGCAATTAAGAGGGAGATGAAGGTGTGCAAGGAATGTTTATAAGGTTAGTGGGGTTTCTATGTGTGGTGGGAGAGGGGTTGAAGTTGGTGGAGGGTAGACCAGGATTTGGAGAGATGTCCCCTGACAGAAGCAGCAGTAAAAAGAGAAAACGTAAATAGTTTCTGTAATTGTGACTTTGTTTCTGATACAACACCCTGGAATATGGTGGTCTGAGACTATTCAGTACAGTGAAGAGAGTATGGGAGCTTAATAAATTAGAGGGAAGGAGAGAGGAGCTTATGTGGATGAGGAGTGATGGAGGAGGGATGGTGCTGTGAAAGTGAATGGCAAAGCACATAGGACAATGGACATTAAAGTAAAGGACATGGTAAAAAAAAATAAGATCAGTGTTTTATCAGCAGTGGATTATCACTGCAGGATTAGGCTCCTTGTGCCTCCTAGTCCAATTAGCAGCTTTCTGTCAATGAACAGTGTATGAGGACAGCTGCCAATCAGTTCTGTGGGTGAAGTTATACACAATCAGTGGTGTGGTCTGGGTTATACACAATCAAAGGTGTGGGTGGAGTTATACACAATCAGTGGTGTGGGCAGGGTTATACACAATCAGTGATGTGGGCAGGGTTATACACAATCAGTGGTGTGGGTGGAGTTATACACAATCAGTGGTGTGGGCAGGGTTATACACAATCAGTGATGTGGGCAGGGTTATACACAATCAGTGGTGTGGGTGGGCTTATACACCATCAGTGGTGTGGGTGGGGTTATACACAATTAGTGGTGTGGGCGGGGTTATACACAATCAGTGGTGTGGGCAGGGTTATACACAATCAGTGGTGTGAATGGAGTTATACACATTCAGTGGTGTGGGAGGGGTTATACACCATCAGTGGTGTGGGTGGGGTTATACACAATTAGTGGTGTGGGCGGGATTATACACAATCAGTGGTGTGAGCAGGTTATACACAATCAGTGGTGTGGGTGGAGTTATACACAGTGGTGTGGGTGGAGTTATACACAGTGGTGTGGGTGGAGTTATACACAATCAGCAGTGTGGGTGGGGTTATACACAGTCAGTGGTGTGGGCATGGTTTTACACAATCATTGATGTGGGTGGGGTTATGCACAAGTATTGGTGTGGGTGGAGTTATACACAATCATTGGTGTGGGTGGGGTTATATACAATCAGTGGTGTGGGCGGGGTTATACACAATCAGTGGTGTGGGTGGGGTTATATACAATCAGTGGTGTGGGCGGGGTTATATACAATCAGTGGTGTGGGCGGGGTTATACACAATCAATGGTGTGGGTAGGTTATATACCATCAGTGGTGTGTGTGAGGTTATACACAATCAGTGGTGTGGGAGGGGTTATATACCATCAGTGGTGTGGGTGAGGTTATACACAATCAGTGGTGTGGGCTGGGTTATAAACAATCAGTGGTGTGGGGCGGGTTATACACAGCTCTGCATTTTTTTGCTCTGCTATATCTGCAGCAAAAAAACAGTGATTGTATCAAAATGACAGCGTGCAGAATGACAAGTGATATATCGCTGGACTCAGGGTCTTGGCCCCTACATTATGCTGCTCTTAGATTACATAGCCTGCTGACAGATTCCCTTTAACTAAATCCAGTGCTTTACTACCATTTTGACCGGACTTATAATTGTTACACTGTATACAACACAAAGAAGACAAGAGAAAGGAAGCCCTCAATAGAAAGAAGGTCCTGGCGATAGGGAGAGGGATCACCTTCTGGCACTCACCTGAGTCAGTGCCCTACGCTCCCTAATGCCTCTGCACAGTTCCTAACCCCTATTGCTGTCATGTGTTAGGCCCTAGCTGGCCCTAGGTAGTTTGGAAGTCGGCAAGGACACTAGTCTCACCTTTACAATAATACTACACAAGGTTAGGAACACAGACAGAGGGAAAATAGACATAAAGGATATAACACCAAGCTCCTCAATTGTAGCAAAGCACCACAGCTGCAATTGTCACGACATCGCTGTTTCCTCCACAGGCAGTCTCCTTCTAAGTGGTCAGCATTTAGAATGAGATTCTCTTACCAGCATCAGCTGACTCTTTATAGCAGAGTGGAGTGGTCACCACAAGCTACACTTGAGATTAAGGTTTACAAAAAAACACCAGATAGGAAATAGTCCGTATCCCCTGCTGCATGAAAATGAAACATATACATTTAAACACAAGTTATAGACCTGCGATCCAGGCTCGTCAATGGTCTTCCTAGTGATAATAATACTACATGAGTTTGGGACTTAAAAGCTGATACGTACGACCTTGAGCAAAACCCCTAGAACAGTGATGGCGAACCTTTATGAGACCGAGTGCTCAATTTTCATACCCAAAACCAAATTGTTTATAGCGAAGTGCCGATAGGGCAATTTACCCTAAATGACAGCAGCGGCCGTCACAAGAGCTGCACAGGGGGAGAGCCAGCAGCTCACAACTCTCTTGCCTGTACAGCGCTTGCAGTCCTGACACCCTGATGAGAAGTTCTATTATTTTATCAATGAATTGATTTTAAACTTACCTTTGCAGTCTTCTCTTCAGCAGTGGTCATCCAGCTCATGTGAACTTACTTCATATTGAAGCTGACCTGCTCCCAATGCCCTTTCCAGACACAGCAGGTGGATTGATCTCGATGAAGGAAAAAAAATAGAAGAATAATAGTGAGAGACAGATAGATAGTTTTTTCACACTGTAATACTGGTCCCTTTCTTGTACCATTGTCTCCATCCTGACCCCTCTCCTTGTAGCTATGTGCTCCCTCCTGACCCTCTCCTTGTAGCTATGTGCTCCCTCCTGACCCTCTCCTTGTAGCTATGTGCTCCCTCCTGACCCTCTCCTTGTAGCTATGTGCTCCATCCTGACCCCTTCCTTGTAGCTATGTACTCCATTCTGACCCCCTCCTTGTAGTTATGTGCTCCCTCCTGACCTTCTCCTTGTAGTAATGTCTCCATTCTGACCCTCTCCTTGTAGCTATGTGCTCCATCCTGACCCCCACCTTGTAGTTATGTGCTCCCTCCTGACCCTTTCCTTGTAGATATGTGCTCCCTCCTGACCTTCTCCTTGTAGTTATGTGCTCCATCCTGACCCCCTCCTTGTAGTTATGTGCTCCCTCCTGATCCTCTCCTTGTAGTGATGTGCTCCACCCTGACCGTCTTCTTTTAGCTATGTGCTCCATCCTGACCCTCTCCTTGTAGTTACGTGCTCCATCCTGATGCTTTCCTTGTAGCTATGTGCTCCATCCTGACCCCCTCCTTGTAGTTATGTGCTCCCTCCTGATCCTCTCCTTGTAGTGATGTGCTCCACCCTGACCGTCTTCTTTTAGCTATGTGCTCCATCCTGACCCTCTCCTTGTAGTTACGTGCTCCATCCTGATGCTCTCCTTGTAGCTATGTGCTCCATCCTGACCCCCTCCTTGTAGTTATGTGCTCCCTCCTGATTTTCTCCTTGTAGCTATGTGCTCCATCCTGACCCTCTCCTTGTAGTTATTTGGTCTATCCTGACCCTCTCCTGGCAGTAATGTCTCCATTCTGCCCCCTTTATTGTACTAATTTCCCCACTCTTGTCCTCTTGTTGCAATGCCCCATCCTTGTCCACATTCAGTAATGGCCCATCATGCCTCCTCCTTGTAGTAATGCCCCATCATGCCCCCTCCTTGCAGAAATGTCCCATTATGCCCCTCTTTTAGTAATGCCCCATCATGTCCCCTTTTGTAGTAATACCCCATTATGCCCACTCCTTGTAGTAATGCCCCATAATGCCTCCTCCTTGCAATAAATACCCCATCATGCCCTCTCCTTGTAATGCCGTCTCCTTGTAGTAAATGCCCCTCCTTGTAGTAAATGCCCCTTCCTTGAAATGCCCCTCCTTGTAGTAAATGCCCCTTCCTTGAAATGCCCCCTCCTTGTAGTAAATGCCCCTCCTTGTAGTAAATGCCCCTTCCTTGAAATGCCCCCTCCTTGTAGTAAATGCCTCTTCCTTGAAAAGCCCCCTCCTTGTAGTAAATGCCCCTTCTTGTAGTAAATGTCCCTTCTTGTAGTAAATGTCCCTTCCATGAAATGCCTCCTCCTTGTAATGCCTCCTCCTTGTAATGCCCCCTCCTTGTAATGCCCCCTCCTTGTAATGCCCCCATCCTTGTAAGCCCACCTCCTTGTAATGCCCCCACCATTGTAGTAAATGCCCCCATCTTTTTAATACCCCTATCCTTGTAATGCCCCCTCCTTGTTCCTTCTTTTATTTTAGAACCAATCATTGTCATGTCCCCTTCTAATTTCTAGCTGTAGTTATAGCTTTAAAAAAAAAACCTCATACTCACCTGCCTAGTCCTGTTTCCACCGCCGGCTCCCGCTCCTCTCATAGCTGCGGCTGAGCACGTCACATGACTGTGGTCACATGACGCTGGGTGGGCGGACCTAGGAGACTGTCTCAGCGAGGAGAAATGTCTCCTCCGCTTCGACACATATTTGAACTGCTGGCGCGATTGTGCCAGCAGTTCAAAGCGGCAGTGCAGCGGCAAGGCCGCGTGCCATCAGAGAGGGCACTGTGTGCCGTAGGTTCGCCACCACTGCCCTAGAATGTGATGCATGATTTCCTTGTGTATAATTTTTCTCTGTTTGTAAATCCCTCGAAAATGTCAGCTACTTTCTTTTTTCTAACTTTTGGACACGTTCCAGCCTTTCCTCACCTATCTGATAGTCCATTGTAAAGCCGTCACGATGTGCTACAGCGGATTATAATCCTAATACATTTTTATTGTCGCTTCTAGGTAGTTATTTCAGTTTTCCTAGAAAGCTTCTATGGTGTATTATTTTCCCACGTGTCTTTACAGCAGTATTCCCCATACACATCATAACGACAGAGGCCGGGGCCGCTGACCTCATTTCCAGCATCTAATGAATGTCACACTGTTCCATGTACACAGATCTGCGGCGGGTCTCAGCCTCTGGTACTTTGGACATTATTTTTGTTTTATAGTATAAAGCATATTTTATTAAGTGGAACATTTATCAAACCCCGGTGCAAAATCTCGGCTCCTTATCTGCACATTTTTTCTTCCATTTTTCTTTTTTTAATTGACAGATGAATGTAGTGAGCGGGACACACAAAAGGCTCCATTCAGGAGCCGGCAAACTGGAGCGCGTCACTCAGCAGCTTATAGTATACTACTGTACATTACTGGATGAAAGTATGAGCGTGCGCTGGGGGAGGGGGCGACTAAGTAGGAGCAGATCATCGAGGGATGGATGAGATCTGGAAATACTATAAGAAGTCCTTCAATTACTTCGTATCACGCTTTGTAGCTAAACGGAAAGTAACAACCTATCACTTAGGCTGGTTTTACACTACCGGTTTTTGAATCCGGAAGGGATATGGAGAGAGCCACATCTCCTGCAATTGTAAAACCTGATGCAACTGGATGCTCCCGCATTGGTATTATTACTGATCCGGATGACGGAACCGGCGTAATATCGATCGGTAGCATCCAGCTGTATCAGGTTGTGTACATTTTTTTTATGGATTCGGTGAAAAATGACGCCCCCCTAGTGGGCACGTCATATGAAACTGGCTTCTGGGCATACTCAGTCAAAAAATCTGGATCCAGCGGGATCGGGTTTTTCCCGGTTACGAGTTCCTTAGAGTTCCATTTTATTTTAGGCCGCATTGACCCTGATCCAGCGTCCACATCTAGTGGGATCGCGCATAGCACTCCATTTTAATGCCAGCCGGATAGCCACGGATCTGAGTGCTTCCGGGTTTCAAGCGAGCAATGAAATCGCAGCATTTTACGCTTTTTGTGTTGGATAAAAACCGGTGACACCTGGATGCAGCTGGAACTGTATACACCCGATGCACCCACAAGTTCCTGCGTCCCCATTGAAAGTCAAGGATGTGGGAACATTCGGTTTCAGCTGGATGCACCCGGATTACAAAAACTGGAAGCTTTAGCCGGTTCCAGACCATGCCCACCCCCCACCCCTTCATTCCATATTTTTGGATTTCATCATACATCAACTTTAATCGTCTCTAAACAAAATTTTTCATTCGGATATTCAAATAATATTTTACTCTTTTTGTGTTCTGATTTTTTAGGTAATTTTTTTATTTTTTTCTTTGCTGATATCAAGGGAAAAAGTAAATAAAAAGAGGAAAAACATAGCAAGTTTTTACATACTTTTTTTTTTTTATTTTAAATTTCCACTTTTATTTAGATATATTGGAGAGAAAAATATTGGAATCTGAGAGTCCCCAGTGGTTGATAACTTTTATATTGGACTAGATAGGAGCCTGATGCTATTGCATCGGGTGGGCGGTGACAGGATGATGTGGGGAAGGATCTATGGTGCTAACAGACATGTGGCACCACCCTGGGTGCGCTACCTGGTCCATCCCCCATGTACATTCACTTGACCCCATGCGCAGCCCTGAGTGAGCTCTCTGGCTACCCCCCATGCTGTCTCTCTGCCCCCCTCTGGTTGCTCTCTGCTCCCTTCACTCCCCGTGGTGGCTCTTTACCCCCAACTCATGGTTGCTTTTAGCCCCCACCTGTGCTGTCTCTCTGGTCCCCCCTCTTAGTTATCTGTGTGCTCTTCCCCTGTGGTCGCTATGCCCCCTGTGGTGGATCTACATCTCCTGTGCTTGCTCTCATGCTGAGGTGTAGAGTGAGGAAGAGCAGGGGCAGAGCAGAGTGGGGCAGAGCAGAGTGGGTCAGAGCAGAGTGTGGCAGAGCAGGAGCAGAATGGAGTGGGGCAGAGCAGGGGCAGAGTGGAGTGGGACAGAGCAAGGGTAGAGTGGAGTGAGGCAGAATGAAGAGTGGGCAGAGAATGGGCAGAATAGAGTGGGGCAGAGCAGGGGCAAAATGGAGTAGGGCAGAGCAGGGGAAAAATGGAGTGGGACAGAGCAGGGGTACAGAGAAGTGGGACAGAATGTAGTGAGGCAGAATAAAGTGGGGCAGAATGGAGTGGGGCTGAGCTCTCTTTCTCCCCCCCCCCCACTGTGTTTGCCCCTGGCCTCTAGTTGCCCCGGTCTTTGCTCCCCCTGCACTCTCTTTGCCCTCTTACTCTTCTTCCCAGCTGTGATGGCTCTGTGTCATAGCTGGGAAAGGAAAGCATTGAAGAATACAGGGCCTGCAGTGATATCACAGTCATGTGAATGATCACATGACTGTGACATCGCCAAAGGTCCTTACCCTTGGTAAAATGCAGATTATTGGTGGGGAGAGTTGCCGGAGTCTGCGGGGGCAGCAGAAGAGGTGCGGTGTGAGGCGAGCAGGGGTCTTTGGATGACAGGAGAGGTGCAGTCAAACATTCTGGACAAAGTACCTCGAGGTACTTTGTCCAGAAAGTTTGTTGAGACCACAGTGACCTGTGGAAGTACGGTCCCAGGAGCAGCTGCATTTTCTGAGCGATCAAGCTGGTTGTGTGCTACACAACCCTACCAGGTGAGCAAATCTGATATTACATCTCTGATTCCTGTCTAAAAGATAAGAAGACCCTATTGCGCATTCTCAAGCCTCTAGATATAGGAGAGGTGCAGTGGGCGGCTTCTGTTGTCTGTGCCACCAACAACCTGCACCATATTAACATACCCATCACTTGGGTGTGCTAATATGGAACTGGCGGAAATGACATAGGCAGACATCGGAAAGTGGATGAGCCACAAGGCAATAGATATTATTTTTTCCAGCTGGGCGGGTCAAGAAACAGCGATTAGGACTGGCAATATTTTAAAATTTTTTATTATGTTTTATTTTATTATTCAGTTTTCTCTTACTTTTTTAATCTACTTATTTATGTTTTCATGTATTTCACATACTGTGTCCCCCATAAGATTTTAACAGAACTCTGGGGTGGGAAGGAGGGAAGTTATAAGTTTGATATACAGTATTTATACATTTATTTTGTTGATTGTCAATTGGTCAATAAATTATCTTTGTCTTCTCTACGGGGCGTCCAATTATCTCTAAGGGTACCTTTACACGCGGCTGCATTTCTAGGGTGGCTACAGGTAACTTACTGGTTGCAGTGAAATCATGGAGACAAGGTTCTATCTTGTTGCTGTGTACAAATGGAATAATCTCTCCATGATTTCACTGCAACCAGTAAGTTACCTGTAGCCACCCTAGAAATGTAGCCGCGTGTAAAGGTACCCTTACAGCCAGTTCCCTGCTGCAACAGCTGCACGATCTCATGAAGAGCAGCTCATTCTGCATTGACATTTTAGAACACTGTAAAGTGCAGACTGCTCGGGAATTTAAAACCTACCGGCGGCCCACAACTGGTTATAGGGGTTGTCCAGGACTTTAACATTGATGACCTATCCTTAGAAAAGGTCAGCAATGTTTGATCGGTGGCAGTGCAATACCAGGTTACACCCTACACCCCCCCCCCCACCCCCGGCTGATCAGCAGTTCCCACTAACAGGATCGGCCAATTCTAGTTCCTGTTCCGGCCAGTTCAGTTGCAGAGTGGTTACTCAGCTCTTTTAGTGGCTGCGGCTGGGTACTGTATATCCGCCCCTTATTGATTTGAATTAGGGGTGGATGTGCAATATCCAGCCGTGGCCAGAATTCATTTGACGAAGTTATGCTGGGCATATCTGCAACTGATCATCAATCAAACCCGGATGACCTATCCTGAGGATAGTTCATAAACTACTCCTTTAAAGGTTTTGTCCACATTGAGCAATAAAATGGGCCTCTTGGCAAAAGGTTGATCGCAGATTGTTCAACTATTGGAATATTGCAAACTGTGAGCCCACGCAGGCAGGATCTTCTCTCCTCACCTGCTATATCCTCACCCATCCCTTGTAGACTGAGAGCCCTCGCAGTCAGGTTCCTCACTCCACACCTACTGTCTCCTCACCCATCCCTTGTAGACTGAGAGCCCTCGTGGACAGGGTCCTCTCTCCTCACCTACTGTATCCTCACCCATTCCTTGTAGACTGTGAGCCCTCATGGGCAGGGTCCTTTCTCCTCACCTACTGTATCCTCACCCATCCCTTGTAGATTGTGAGCCCTCATGGGCAGGGTCCTCTCTCCTCACCTACTGTATCCTCACCCATTCCTTGTAGACAGTGATCCCTCATGGGCAGGATCCTCTCTCCTCACCTACTGTATCCTCACCCATCCCTTGTAGACTGTGAGCCCTCGTGGGCAGGATCCTCTCTCTTCACCTACTGTATCCTCACTCATCCCTTGTAGATTGCAAGCCCTCATGGGCAGGGTCTTCTCTCCTCTTGTACCTGTGTATGCTTTATTTTGTACATTAATATTGTACTTGTCTCTATTATGTCTATCCCTTTTCACATGTAATGTTCCATGGAATTAATGGCACTGTAATAATAGTAGTAATCACAAGTAATCATTTGTAATCTGTTGGGAAACCGGGCAATGTGTTCAGGTAAAGTGAAGCATGGGTAGCAGGACTCAGTGACTGGCTGGGCTTTTGTATGTATTACTCTAAAAGGCTGCAAATTTCCAAAAACAAACATACTTTATATAACGAATTGAGGACTTTGTTTACCAGATGAGCAGTCCGAAGCCTGTCCCAGTGGCTACACTCCACCCTGCTTCCCTAGAATGACAGGTCTCTCCCTATATGGTCGAGGAGAGTTGGTCAATGATCGTCCTCTTGGACAAGTCATCCATGACACATGGCTCCATCTGACTTTTTTTTTTATGTGTGCTGCGACCATCCACAAACTCTGAATAATGTGTGGTTCCAGGTGCATGAATCTCCCCTTTAAAATTCCTAATAAGATATATCTATTATATAAAAGCCGAAGGCCACTTCTGTCACTTTAGCCAGCACTTCCGTCACTTTGTCATCGACTAAGTGACGTCAGCGCAGCGCTACACCCGTCCAGGGTGGACCAACATGGCGGCCTTAAGCGGAGCGGGACTCAGCCAGCCCCGCCACGCTTACGGCCGTCAGTACAGTGACACACACGGCCGGGAAACGACCGGCGTCAGCCGGTCGTCTCCCGGCCGCCACATATCACGGGCGGGAGACGACCGGCTTTAGACGGTCGTCTCCCGCCCACGGGCCGCCGGCCGGAGCGAGCGCGAGCCGTGGCTGCCAGAACGTCAGCCGCGGTTACCTATGGCACGGAGGTCCGCGGCGAGTCAGCCGGAAGATCACCGGCTTTAGCCGGTCATTTCCCGGCTGGCGAGCTGCTGAGCTCCGTGCCGTACATAGCCGTGGCTGAGCTCCGCCCAGCCGCTAGTGAGCCGGCATTTTCCGCCGTACCACGCGCCGCTATTCTGATTGGTCGCCGCATTCAGCGTGGCGACCAATCAGAATAGCAGCGCACGCTATGCCGCCATATTTGAAATACACTGGACTCAGTGTATTTGAATTATAGCGCCATAGCGCGCGGTGCTATTCTGATTGGTCTACGGCGCGATACTTCAATTACACTGAGTACAGTGTATTTCAAATATTTTCCGCTGGACCACGAGCCGCTATTCTGATTGGTCGCCGCGTTCAGCGTGGCGACCAATCAGAATAGCATCGGGCGCTATGCCGCCATATTTGAAATACACTGGACTCAGTGTATTTGAATTATGGCACCATAGCGCGCGGCGCTATTCTGATTGGTCGCGATGCTGAACGCCTAACACCCGTCGTCTCCCGCCCGTGATGTGTTTAATATAACGTTTAAAATACAGTAAACACTAAGTATTACACATGTGCCCCGCCCCGCTCCTCTGACTGGTCGCTCGCGGCTGGCGCCGAACAATCAGAGGAGCGGCGCAAAACACGATATGCCGGCAACATTTTAAACCGCGTAATTTGAAATTTTACCTCAGAGCTATTTCCTACTGCGCAGAGCCTGTCACAGTGACGTCGGACTTCAAGCTCCCCGCTATTTTAGGCATTAAAAAGATAAGACTCCTTCCAGAAACTACCGTATATACTCGTGTATAAGCCGACCCGTGTATAAGTCGACCCCCCTACTTTTGCCCCAAAAATCTGGAAAAACCTATTGACTCATGTATAAGCCGAGGGTGGACCCCAACACAGGTATACAGCCCCCAGCAGTGTGGTACACAGGCCCCCCCCAGTGGTATACAGGCCTCCCCAGTGGTAGTATACAGCAGCCCCAGTGGTAGTATATAGCAGCCCCAGCAGCCCCAGTGGTAGTATATAGCAGCCTTAGTGGTAGTATATAGAAGCCCCAGCAGCCCCAGTGGTAGAATATAGCAGCCCCAGTGGTAGTATATAGAAGCCCCAGCAGCCCCAGTGGTAGTATATAGCAGGCCCAGTGGTAGTATATAGAAGCCCCAGCAGCCCAGTGGTACTATATAGAAGCACCAGCAGCCCCAGTGGTAGTATATAGAAGCCCCAGCAGCCCCAGTGGTAGTATATAGAAGCCCCAGTGGTAGTATATAGAAGCCCCAGCAGCCCCAGTGGTAGTATACAGCAGCCCCGGCAGCCCAAGCGATAGTATACAGCAGCCCCAGTAATCCAGGGCCCCCCAGCCTTGCTCCGGTAACCTGTAAAGGAAAATATACTTATCACTGTCCCGCTGCTGTCCCTGCTTGCCGCTGCCATCCGCGATCCTCCATCTTCATGCGTCTTCTTCCGGTTTCCTGTGTTCGTCGCCGGCAATGACGTCATTGCCGGCGACGAACATAGGAAGCCGGAAGAAGACGCATGAAGATGGAGGATCGCGGACGGCAGCGGCGAGCGGGGACAGCAGCGGGACAGTGATAAGTATATTTTCCTTTACAGGTTACCGGAGCAAGGCTGGGGGGGCCCTGGATTACTAAGGCTGCTGTATACTACCGCTGGGGCTGCTATATACACTGGGGCCGTATTGACTCGCGTATAAGCTGAGGGGCCTACTTTTCAGCCCAATTTTTGGGCTGAAAAACTCGGCTTATACGCGAGTATATACGGTATATTTATTAGTTTTGGAAGTGATTCTATTACATTTTGGCACAAATATTTCACACTCCCAAATTAACCTATTCGGTGCCACCAACTGTTTTAACATTATTGTTAATTCTTACTAAATAAACTGTATATTGATTCTATACCACCCGATTCTTTAGAATCAGGCCGCCAGCTAGTAGGAAATAATTTCCGAAAATAGACAACCCTTTCAATTAGATTTTTATTCCAAATATATTTTTTTAAAACCTTTCTTGTGCCTTACTGGAGCACATACAAAAGATCAACATTATCTATTCTCTGCAATTGGTCAGCTTTGCTGTGTAGACTGCTGCAGAGTCAGCACAGTAGAAGATTTGACCATTCTAGTGCCCTTATGGAAATCTTTCTTCAACCTAGAATAGCGAAGCCCAACCTGTAGCTTAGGAGACACATGTGGCTTGTGGGCCGTAATGTGTGGCACATGGCTATCTTCAAGTTTGGTGCATAAGCACCAGGTCTGGCAAACAACTATGAAGAGCAGGTCTGCAGATGGTGATTTTTGTGCATAGCCCAACACAAAAGAGCAGACCAGAATAGGTCTATGGTAGGAAGCATTGGATCTTGGTATACTGCCTCAGTATGATTACTGCGGAAAAGCTTTGACTGCCATTCTACCAGAAATGGAGGCTCTGGGAAGTATTGTGAGACAGCAGGAGCTGGATGTGACTCGCGCTCCTCTCTCAGAGCTGGATGTGACTCGCGCTCTTCTCTCAGAGCTGAATGTTGCTCGCGACCCTCTCTCAACACTGGACGTGGCTAATGATCTTCTCTCAGAGTTGGATGTGGCTCCCAACACTCTCTCAGAGCTGGATGTTGATCACGACTCTCTCTCAAAGCTGGATGTGGCTTACGACTCCCTCTCAGTGCTGAATGTGGGCTTTCAATGTCAGAAAGGTTTGGGACTTCTGCCCTAGAATATTAGTGATATTACGGGTAAGTTCTTACTGTGAGAAGGCGGAAGCTGGATGTAGCTCGCGTCCATCTCTTCGAGCTGGATATGGCTCGCAGCCCTCTCTCATTACTGAATGTGGCTCACGATCACATCTCAGAGCTAGGTGTGGCTCAAGACCCTCTATCAGAGCTGGATATGGCTGGCAACTCTCTCTCAGAGCAGGATTTTGCTCTCGACCCTCTCTCAGACCCTCTGTCAGAGCTGGATATGGCTTGCAAAACCCTCTCTCGGAGCTGGATATTGCTCTCGACCCTCTCTCAGAGCTGGATGTGGCTCGCAACCCTCTCTCAGAGCTAGATTTTGCTCTCGACTATCTTTCAAACCCTCTCTCAGAGCTGGATATGGCTGCCAACCGTCTCTCAGAGCAGGATTTTGCTCTCGACCCTCTCTCAGACCCTCTCTCAGAGCTGAATGTGGCTCACGACCGTCTCTCAGAGCTGGATGTGGCTCACGACCCTCTCTCAGAGCTGGATGTGGCTCGCAACCCTCTCTCAGAGCTGGATATTGCTGTCGACCCTCTCTCAGACCCTCTCTCAGAGCTGAATGTGGCTCACGACCCTCTCTCAGAGCTGGATGTGGCTTGCAACCCTCTCTCGGAGCTGGATGTTGCTCTCAACTCTCTCTCTCTCTCAAACCCTCTCTCAGAGCTGGATGTGGCTCGCAACCCTCTCTCAGAGCTGGATATTGCTGTCGACCCTCTCTCAAACCCTTTCTCAGAGCTGGATATGACTTGCAACCCTCTCTCAGTGCTGAATGTGGCTTTCAAGGCTATAAAGGTTCGGGACTTCTTCCCTAGAATATGAGTGATATTACAGGCAAGCCTCTTTGAATGACTGACTGGATTAACATTTACGGCGTGGTGCACGGAGCTGCCTGCCACCGAGAAGATCACTTCTTATGCCTGAACACAAAGGAAATGCCAGTATTACTGAATTAGAACCTAATTTCCAGTAAGTATAAAATGTAAGATGTAGGCTGTGTCCAGTAGACTGATCCCTTACACCAGTTAAAAATATGGCGAAAGTTGTATTAATGCGCCATTATATGTGAGTGGTTAGGGTTCAAGAGCCAAAGTTGCAGGCACAGTGCGTATAGAGGATGCCCAGGCTATGGAGGATAGTGAACCCAAATAGTCCCTCTGGCCCATATGAGAAGACAAATCCTAATAGTCGGAACCTGTCAGGTTCCCAATGGCCCCCAAACTAATACCAGTATCATACAGATCTCGATCCCTGCATTTTCATCAAGTGTGATACATTTCTGCTGATATGAGAGGGAAAATTACTTTTTGACCATGATATACTATTTAGACTGGACTAGTCCAGCACAGTGTCTATTCCCCAGACTAGTACTGGAATCAGATGCTGTAATCACAACATATCTCTGCATGACTGACATATTCATTGTCCCACTTAACACCTTAACTTCAGGGAAAATATCCAACTGCCCCCTAAACAGACAGAAATAAATGGGAAAAACTGGGGCCCAGGAGCAGGGGTGTAACTACAGTAGGTGCAGGAATCGCAATTGCACCCGGGCCCTGGAATCTAGGGGGTCTCAAAAGTCCCTTTGGCCAATAGAAGCAAGGCTAAAGCTATTAGTCATTTGCAATAATTGAGGGTTTCATTGGAGCTTCTAGCTATGCCACTGCCCAGGAGTATCTAGTAAACTCCCATAAAGGGTGAGGAACATTGGTGCCGCTATTAAAAAGAGATTACATTTGTATCACGCTATGAAGATGAAGCCTAACAACCTGGACACCTAGATGGACATTTAGGGTCCTTCTGTAATGGAGATAAATATAATACAATTATATGAGCTTCACGTCATGACATTAGCCACCAGCTGTAATAAAACATCTGTCAGATCTGGCCACAATATGAGTGGGAGAAGGTCGTCAGGCAATGGAGCTTATGTCCCAGAATGGAAATCTATGGGCCCAAATATAGACAATCTGATCCAAAAGATAAGAAGGATGTGAGAAAGTCCAGACAACTTCATAAAAGGAAGTGATGGGAAAGGATGATGGAAATAACAGGAAGATGGAGAAGTTGAAACGTAAACAGCTGTCACACATCTACTTTGAGGCTCTATATATAAAGTCAAGTCATAAAGCTCCAGATGATAGCTACTATATATTGAAGGCGAAATGTAATGGATGATGCAGGTTTCCACAGCAATCAAGATGTTCTATGAGAAATTATACAAGTTATATAGGTATGTTGGGTTGTACACTGGAGCTAGTCTATAAGGATGTGTGCTGTACCTTGTTGCTGCTAGAAGGCTTTAGGGGGTTTACCGTGCTATGTCCCCCTTAAAAATTATACGATTATATTATTATGGGTGTGGAGCCCACTGGGACAGGGTACTCGGTACCGGACTGGGTACTGCTGGGGATATCACGGCAATCTTGGTCCAGACCGTGTCCCGGGTTCTGAAAGTAATGGGGGGATATTTACAGGGGAGTTTGTCATGATGCCACCCACGGGTTGTTGTCAGGGTGACCACCGCTGCTGCAGAACCTCCAGGGATGATGTTTGGCAGCTGGTGATGTAACGTCTCTCCGCAGGTAGAGCCTGGTTCTCCGGGGCAGTGATAGTAAAAGTCTATAGATGGTGCTATGGATATTGCAGGATAGGGGTGGTAGTAGACGTGATGGCAGTTTGTGAGGGAAAGTGGGGCTTGAGCAGAAGGATCACACAGACTCACAGTTTTGAAGTTTTCCAAGTCTTTACTGCAGATGTTCTTTAGCAGAGTACAGTCCACAGAGTCTGTATCGGGGCTGGGTTGCTCCCACCCTGACCGGGTCCTTGGCTTCCCACTACTGCGCTGTTTGTGTGGCCCTGCTGCCGCTTTAGCTAGGCTTCCGGCACTGTCTCTCCTCACTGGTGCCAAACATGCTAGGCAACTTGAGTCTTATCTTTGTGTCTCTGACCCCGCCGAGTTGCTTCACTGTGGTACAGTGAAGATATATCATCTTCACTTATCCGGTGTTTTCTGTGCTGCTTATGTTAGGCACAATTGCGGATCCGGTATCCGGTCTTTGCGCTCCTCCGGGGCGAGTTATGAGGTAACTCCCAGATGTGTTCTCCTGTTTCTCTTACTCCTTCCCTCAGACCCTGGCTAGGCCTGGAAGTGGGTAGCAGGCTGTGAATAGGCCTAAGGCAGCCCCTTTGCACCACCAGTCTTTCTTCCTCAGTCCTCCCAGGAACTGAACTAACTCCAACTGACTAACTGTCACTGCCACTCTGAGGTAAACAACATTAGCTTGTCCCACCACTCAGCTCTTCCCCACTTCCTCTCCACACGAGAATATATAGGGGAGAAGCTTTAGCTCTCCCTTCTGGCCTGGAGGCGCTAGTGTAGTGTTGTGTGGAGAGTTAACCCTTTGTGGTGTTACTGTGGCACATTAACCCCTTGGGTGCCACATTTCCCCTTAGTGAAAGACAGTACTCCGGGACTGTGGAAAAACAAACAGTTAACATATCAATGCAATTAATATTTACAGAGTCTTAAAAAGTAAAAAGTACAAATACCAATAAAAACTCTATTGCCTCCGGGCTGATAAATATATACAAAATATTTATCAGCCCGGAGGCAATAGACTAAAAGAGTCTTTACCACAACCAGTCCGTGGTAGTATGGTCCATAAATAAATAAGAAATGTTCAAGAATATGTCAGAAGTTCATACAGGATAGTCTCTGTAGGTACTGGGCTTTTTTAACGTTACAAACAATATAAACACTTACGGGTGTTTCTGGTTTGTAAGTGAAGTAGGCCTCTAGGCCCTCGGGTCACCGTATAAGAGGCCAAGTTCTTACTCTCCGTGGCTGCCACCTAACACCAAGCTACTCTCACCCTTTCTATACACTTTACACAGTAACGGGTTCAATTTATATTTACACAAACATATTTACATTTCACATTTCATTTTACTTTTCAATCTTTGTACCCAGCCGGTATCTGACCCTTGGTACTACGCTCTGATCTGCGTAATGTTGGTGTACTGGGTGTACTTAGTCTTATGGTGTGGGTGGACATGTACCTACTTGGAGTGTGTGGTACTATTGCAGATGGAGATCTGACAGTAGGACGGCAAGCTCACTGGGACCAGGAATTGGTTCTTCCTCTTCAGGCTCTACTTCCAATTCGTCAGGTCTTGGGACTTCTTCTGGTAATATGGGTTCTGGTGTTTGTTCAACCATTGGAGGGAAAGCAATCATTGGGACTACAACTGCTCAGTAGTAATTTGGCCATGTTTTGAGGAAATCTAATACGGTATGGAATACTTCTTCTTTCTTGACAGGTTGGAACTGTACGGGTATGGTTACTTTTGGTGTCTTCAAGGTTTCAAGACACGGTTTAAGATGGTCTCTTGACACAACTGCTGACGTTCTCCCTTCGTCTTTGCTTATTAGACACATTTTAGCATTGTCTAAATTGGATGGTAAGACTGTATATGGGGTGTTTTCCCACTGTTTATCCAATTTGTTGGTGCCTCTCTTTCTCTTGAGAACTTGCTCACCCGGTTGTAATTGAGTTGCTAGAGAATGTTGGTTAAAGGTTCTCTTTTGTCTTTCTCTAGCTTGCTGGAGACTTTTCTCTACGCACTCTTGTACTTGGCGATACTGTTGTTGACGTAGGGTATCCCAATTGGATTCTTCAACTTCTGCGTCTGGTTTTCAGAATTCCCATATCTAAATCAATTGGCAGCTTACCGGGTCTAAGGTAGGCTGGGGTGCAGTTTGTAGAACTCACCGTGACATGGTTATACAGGTCTACCAAATCGGGTAATTTCTCTGGCCATTGATTTCTCTCTGACTCTGGTAATGTTTTTAACAGGTCAATTACAATATGGTTCATCTTCTCGCATAAGCCATTGGTTTGGGGATGGTACGCTGTCGTGCTGATCTTCTCACAGCCGTACATATTGCAGAATTCCTGGAAAATCTCTGATTCAAAAGCTGGACCTTGATCTGCAAGGACTTGTTCCGGGTAGCCATGGAGTCTACAGAAATGCATCTGAAATGCTTTTGCAGCCGTCTTCGCTGTCAGGTCCTTAACGGGTACCACCACTAAGAAGTTGGAGTAATGGTCCAAAATGGTTAAGGCATAAACATAGCCTGACTGGCTTGGTGACAACTTGACGTGGTCTAATGCAACTAACTCGAGTGGTTGCTTGGTTACTATGGACTGGAGTGGGGCTCTCTGTTGATCTTTTCTTCTGAGGTTGCACGGGCCACATTTTCTACACCAGTGTTCAATTGATTTCCTCATGCCAACCCAGTAGAATCTCTCTCTTAAGAGCACTTCCAACTTCTTCCATCCAAAATTACATGCACCGTCGTGGTAGGCTTCTAACACCATTTTGACGTCTCTCTAAGGTACGATAATCTGCCAGACTAACTCGTGTGTTTTAGGGTTGGTGAACCTTCTGCAGAGCTTCCCTTGATACAGGAACAACTTGCTTCTCTCTTTCCAGAGTTGTTGGGTCTCAGCTGGGGCGTTCTGGTTAGGGTACGCACCTTGTTGTGTAAGCAGTTCTTTCACTGGCTTCACAACTGGATCGCTATCCTGAGTGTTAGCACATCCATGGTGTGCTAACGGGTTGAGATTTGCTTCCTGTTCCCTTTGGTAGATGTCGGGTTGATACTTTTCTACCTTAGACCAATGAGAGGCCGGTAGCTCAATCTCTTCAAGCCCCTCCGGTTCCTCTTCCACGTCTTTCAGGTGTGGCATCCGGGATAAGGCATCTGCGTTCCCGTTCTTGCGGCCTGCCATATATTTGATGACAAAATTGTAGTTAGACAGTCGAGCTATCCATCGCTGCTCCAACACACCTAATTTTGCTGAGTCTAGGTGGGTCAATGGGTTGTTATCCGTGTAGATGGTAAATTTTTCAGCTGCCAGGTAGTGCTTGAAACGTTCGGTTACAGCCCTAACTACTGCCAGTAGTTCTAACTTGAAGGAACTGTAATTCTCAGGGTTTCTTTCCATAGGCTGGAGTTTACTGCTTGCAAAGGCAATAACTCTCACTTTGCCTCCTTGCTTCTGTGACAGTACTGCTCTCAGTCCCACATTGCTGGCATCCGTGTACAGAATGAAGGGTTGATGGTAATCCGGGTATGCCAGGATCTATTCTCCTGTCAGTGCACACTTTAGTTTGTTGAAGGAGTCTTCCCTCTCTTCACTCCACTGGAAAGGAGGATTACGGGTTGAAGACCTTTTCGACTGTCCTACTAGGATGTCTTTCAGGGGAGCTGCTAACCTTGTGAATCCTCTGATAAATCTTCGGTAATAGCCTACCAGGCCCAGAAATTGACTCATTTCTTTCATGTTAGTAGGTCTTGGCCAATCCCTTATCACGGTGACTTTATCAGGATCCGGTGCTACTCCCTTTGAACTCACAACGTGTCCCAGGTACTGTACCTTTGGCTTGAGAAGGTGGCACTTGGATGGCTTGATTTTCATGCCGTATCCGGATAAGGTCTCAAACACTTCTGCCAGGTCTTGTAGATGTTGCTCATACGTCTTGGAGTAGACTATGACGTCATCTAGGTACAGGAGGACAGTTTCAAAGTTCTTATGGCCTAGGCAGCTCTCTATCAGTGTTGGAAGGTCCTGGGTGTGTTGCAGAGTCCAAACGGCATACAGTTGAACTCACCGAGGCCCATCGGCATAGTAAACGCTGTCTTCTCCTTGTCGGCCTCTGCCACAGGAACTTGCCAGTACCCACTAGTCAGATCAAGGGTTGATCTGCCGGTAATCTACGCACATTCTCATGGTCCCGTCCTTCTTTCTAATTAACACTAGAGGTGCTTCCCAGGGGCTAAAACTGTTTTTTATTACCCCTGCAGTTTTCATCTCTTTGAGCATGTCTTTGGTGGTTTGGTAGTGAGTGGGTGGTAATGGTCTATACCTTTCTTTTATAGGCTGATGGTTACCTGTGGATATGGTGTGCTCTACTCCTTTAATTTGCCCAAAGTCTAACAGGTGTTTGCTGAATATCTGCTCGTATTCTTTTACTACCCGGTATACTCCATGCTTTTGATGGGGAGGTGTAGAACTGGTACCCACATGTAGCTTTTGGCACCAATCCTTCAGCTTTTCCCCTGAGCTATTGTCATCCGCCTGACTTGACGGGTTCAAGGGCTCGACGGCTGTGATGTTATTGTTATCAACCGTGAACAATTTAGCCACTTCGGCAATGTGACCTCATCTTCCCCGCAATTTAGTAGGCGTAATGGCACTCTTCCCCGGTGTACGTCAACCACTCCTCTGGCTATCAGTATAGTGGGTCTACTGTCTGAGTACACGGGTTCTACCAGGGCTTGATAGTCTTCCCCTTTAATGCCTATTGCGGCTCTACACCAGACCAACATTTCAATTTTGGGAGGTATCACAATGGGTATTGGATCACTTACTCGTACACTGCCGATTTCACCTCTGGATATGTTTATCTGTTGTTTCATCATCAGGGCTTTTATTGCTTTGTGCAGAAGCATCTGCTGTCCGGTTCTGGCGGTCTCGGCGATCTGCTGTAAGACAGTAATTACCTCGGAAAAACACTTTTCAATTACATTCATTCCTAGTAACATTACTGGCTCACGATCTTGCCGGTCAACATCTACAATTACAATACCCTGGTTCTACAATTCTACCTTCCCAATCTGAATGGTCATTTCTCTGAACCCAACTTGTGGTATTAGTTGACCATTACTAGCCCATAAATTCACTACGATGTCAGTTGGACCACTATTAATGTCTGAATCAGCCCAGTACCTTTTGTATAGAACATGTGGAATCGATGTTATCTGGGACCCGGTATCCAACAAGACATTAAAGGGAATGTCGTCCAACATGATAGGGATGACCGGATGTCCTCCCACGAATCTGTCATACCAGGCTGAAGGACCTTGAGAGTTTACTCCTGAGAAGAGGCCCGCCTGCCCAGGGAATGCTCATTTAAAGCACATTCCCAGGCAGCAAAGTGGCCTGGTTTCTGACAACGACGGCAAATGGGCTGTCCATCTGGCTGATAGCGGTCGCTGGATCATCCTCTCCTTGCTTGGTACCTCCTGGGCCTCATCCACGGGACATCCTCCTTGCTGGTCGCTAACTCGATCTTGGGTGCAGGCTTTGATCCTCGCAGCTCCTTGATGATTTTAGCCATGGAAATAACAGTATCTGTCAGGGCATCTAGCTTTTGGTTGAGGGCCTCATTAGAGATAGGGTCTCTGTGTCCAGCAGCAGTCTCTAACATGGCTGATGTCGCTGATACTCCTGGCTGCTGAAGTGCTGCTGTGGGGCTTTGGATGAAGTTTAGATCCCGGGGCGCCTCTACCTGCTGAAGACGGATGGCTCTATCTTCTAACTCAGCAAATGTCATTTCAGGATTCTGAATAATCATCATACTCAGCTGTCCTCTGTGAGAAGGGGAAAAGAGGCCTTCTATAAACTGGTCAATTAGCATTTTATCAGTTCCCGGGCTATTGGCAGGTTCTGCTAGTTTAAGTGCTTTGAGTGCTTCCTGCAAGTTCAAGGCATAGTCTCTGGCACTCTCCTTGGGCTTTTGCTGATATTCAAAGAACCTCATTTTAGCCCGAGTGTCAGCACTAGATTCAAATGCTGCTTTTAGTCCAGCTACAAGATGCTCTACTGTGTCCTGATCTGTGTCTGGCCAGGATGCTACTTCACGCTGCGCATTGTCAGTTAATTGTCCAATAATCATTCCTACATGCTGGGCTTCAGTGAGGGGGTACATCACATAGTACGCTTGTATTTTAGTAATAAAGTCATTAAGGGTGTTAGTTTCACCGGAGTATTGGGGCAGCCACATTGCCCCCGAAGTATATGGCATCAAGAGTGGCATGATAGGTGCTGGTCCTTGCGCCGCTGCACCACTGGGTGCTCCTCTGTTATACAGCGTTGCAGCTCTGTCGCTGCTCAGCGCCACTGGTTCTTCCGGTTGCGACATCCTGTGCCCCCTTAGTTAAGGTCGAAGATCCTGTCTTCCGCTTCCGTCCGGATGTCTCTTGAAGGTTCCACGGTGCACCAGGGATTCTCTTCCCCGCCGGATGTCATCAGCACCAGGAAGGAGGCTGGATTCATGCCACTGCACGGTACCGCCCACAATAGCAAGAAAAAAAATATAAAAGCTTAAATCACCCCCCTTTAGCCCCAATCACAATAAAAGTATATAAAAAAAATACATGTTTGGTATCGCCGCGTTCAGAATCGGCCGACCTATCATCATATTAAATCCGTTAATGAGAGCCGTAAACTCCGTAACGGAAAAAATGGTCCAAACCCCTAAATTCCGTTTTTCTGGTCGCCGCGTTATTGCTATAAAATTCAATAACGGGCAATCAAAACTGCGGATCCCCCCAAAATTGGCATCATTAAAAATGTTAGATCAAGACACAAAAAACAAGCTGTCACCCAGCCCCAGATCCCGAAATATGAGAACGCTACGGGTGGCAGAACATGGCACAAAAAGTTTGTTTTGTTTTTTTTTCAAACTTCTGAATTTTTTTTCACCACCTAGATACCAGTAAAGGTATAGATGTTTGGTGTCTACGAACTCGTACCGAAGCAAGGCATCACTTTGTCATGTCGGTTTTACCATATAGTGAACATGGCGACTAAAATACCCAAAAAACAAACATGTCATTGCACTTTTTTTTGCAATTTCACTGCATTTAGAATTTTTTTGCAATTTCCCTGTACACTATATGGTAAAATAAATTATTGCATATGAAAGTACAACTCATCCCGCAAAAAACAAGCCATCATATGTCTATATTGACAGAAAAATAAAAAAGTTATAGCTCTTGGAAGCAGGGGAGCAAAAAACGAAAATGAAAAACGAAAAATTCCCAGGTCATGAAGTGGTTAAAATATGATATAACATGTTAATAAACATCCGATGGACGGTTAACCAAGTGAATTGACTAATTACTTTGAGAAAAATAGACCATTGGCAAAAGGGTACAAGTTCGCGCTGGGCTCCCATAATAATAAAATTATATACCGTATATACTGGTGTATAAGCCGACCCGTGTATAAGCCGACCCCCCTACTTTTGCCCCCAAAACCTGGGAAAACCTATTGACTCGTGTATAAGCCGAGGGTGGTCCCCAGCACAGGTATACAGCCCCCAGCAGTGTGGTATACAGCAGCCCCAGAGGTATATACAGCAGCCCCAGTGGTAGTATACAGCAGCAGCCCCAGTGGTATATACAGCAGCAGCTCCAGTAGTTAGTATACAGCAGCCCCAGAGGTATATACAGCCCCAGTGGTAGTATCCAGCAGCCCCAGAGGTATACAGCAGCCCCAGTGGTAGTATACAGCAGCCCCAGTGGTATATACAGCCCCAGTGGTACTATACAGCAGCCCCAGTGGTAGTATACAGCAGCCCCAGTGGTAGTATACAGCAGCCCCAGTGGTAGTATACAGCAGCCCCAGTGGTAGTATACATCAGTCCCAGAGGCAGTATACAGCAGTCCCAGAGGTAGTATACAGCAGCCCCAGAGGTATATACAGCCCCAGAGGTATATACAGCAGCCCTAGTCGTGTATACAACAGCCCCAGAGGTATATACAGCAGCCCTTAGGTAGTATACAGCAGCCCCAGTGGTGTATACTACAGCAGCAGCCCCAAAGCTGTATACAGCAGCAGCCCCAGGGCTGTATACAGCAGCAGCCCCAGGGCTGTATACAGCAGCAGACCCGGAGGTATACAGGCCCCCCATCAAGCTCCAGGGCCCCCCCCCCCCTTGCGCGGCAGCCTGTAAAGGAAAATCATACTTATCACTGTCCTGCGCTGTCCCGCTGCTGCCGACACATGATCCCGGGCTTCAATCCGCGGCTTCCGGCTTCCGGCTTCCTGTGGTCGCGGGCAATGACGTCATTGCCCGCGACCACAGGAACACGGAAGACGCGGATTGAATTCCGGGATCGTGTGTCGGCAGCAGCGGGACAGCGCAGGACAGTGATAAGTATGATTTTCCTTTACAGGCTGCCGCGCAAGGGGGGGGGGGCCCTGGAGCTTGATGGGGGGGCCTGTATACCTCCGGGTCTGCTGCTGTATACCATATATACTCGCGTATAAGCCGAGGGGGACTTTTCAGCCCAAATTTAGGGCTGAAAAACTCGGCTTATACGCGAGTATATACGGTAACTTATTCTACGTGCACAACTTCTTTTTCAGGTGTATTCCACCCAGTATTAACCTCAAAAAGTACAGCATCAAAATGACATTGCTGTGCACATTTTTGACCATATGTATTCGAAAACCCTGAAGCAGGTAATAAACGTTACATGTGTGGTGTCCCTGCGTCCGGCCTACACAAAATTGTATTTAGGGAAAACTGCATGCAGGGAAACAGTACCTAGCTCATCCAGGCTTATAAAGCCTGGTGGCAGAGCTGGATGTTGGTGAGTTTCAAGCTCACCAGCAACTTAAGTGGAATTCCCGAGGTGTCAGTTGTACAGAGGGTCAGGGGACTACTAAAGGCAAGAATACCTACAGGGCTCACACGAGCAGCCAGGCAGGAAGCAACTCACTATAACCAAGAGGGAGCACTGGAGAGCAACAAGCACCAAGAAACCTTAAGAATGGGAAAATTCAGCATGGAGGCCAATATATACACACCCAGCTAAGCGCACTACAGTTCTCATCAGACTGGCTGAACCACCTGCCTGGTGGTGGATGTACTACCCTGGACTGGCTGCAGAACTTTCAGTAAAAAGTTAAAGCAAAAGACTTTCTCCTGCTGTTAACTTTCGCCAAAAAACCCACCACCATACCCCCATCATCTGCCTGGGAGCCAGCCCTGGTTCGAAAGAGTTAAACATCTGCACTGCTTACTACCACCTATTTCCCAGAAACCCCGTTGTCCAGTTGTCCCATCTGCACTGCCAGCCACATCAGGTTGTGTTAGCAGTGCATTAATCAGCGTGATGTCCACAGCGAGCAACAGAGAATGTTCATTTATTCAGAATTAACAACATCCAGCTATAACATGAGAATAGGATCAATCTGGTTTCTGGAGAGGGAGAGAGAGATCTGCTGTGACCTTCAGCTTTCAGCTCCACACTAGAATGTGCATGCAGGGAGCAGGGGGAGGGACATCCTGTCTCTGACTGAGGACCTTTTTTTTTTTTTTATAACTTTGTTGACATCTCAACAATATGCATGCAGACATAAAATCACATCATATTAAACAAACAATAGTTGTTGCAATACATACAGATCAATATGCATTAGGCCAACAGGTTGATTATCCCAACTGGTGTCACAAACAAACTTTAACTTTTACCACCTTTACATGTATAGTTAGGACTACAGCTGCTGGCAGGGCTAACGTAAACCAAACTCTAGCCCAGTGGCTGAGTTCCCTGGCCCTTGCGACTGACACCCATGCTCAATATTTAGGCGGCTTCTGCTCGGTAGTCATCTGTCTTCTATATTTGAAAGTATAGAATTGTAGACGTCATTGGCAAAGATGCCACAAGAAGCACAGCAACACTAACGGTGAAACCACTTCAAGAAGACGACCATCAGTCTGTGCCTGAGTAGGGAAAATAAGGGTATGTGCACATTTGCCGGCTTTGTGCCGGTGGGCGGCTGGGCGGACCCGCCAGGAAGCTCTGCAGCCGTCCACCGGCTTCCTGGCGGGTATGTGCGGCGGGTGCCGGGCGGGTGCCGGGCGGGTGCACAGCAGGTTAGCGGCGGCGGTTATGCAGCGGCTGGAAGCAGCACATGATTCTGCTTGCAGCCGCTGCAGAACCGGCCGGTTTATAGAACATGCACATTCGTTGCTAACCCGCTGGGAATCCAGCGGTTTAGCAACAGATGAGCATGTGTAAACCACCGGTGTGTGCACACCGGGTGTCGGTTTCCATAGGTTTTAATGTTAACCCAAAAGCCGCTTTTGGATTAACATAAATTTACATAAAACTCATGGAAACCGACCGGCGGTTTCCGCTGCTAAACCTGCACAAAGCCGGCAAATGTGCACATACCCTAAAGGTTTTTTTGTCTCATTAGATTTGATATTTCTCTAAAAATGATAATTTTGTTAGGCTATACAATATGAAGACTTCTGGCTGCCTGTGTCTTCTGGAAAATGTATGTTTTACTCTGTCTAACTTTTGCATGGCTGCCTCCCCGTTTTGACAAGATAGGATGACTAAATATCCCCTGTGTGTAAATTTGGAGGTCTCAGGGTGTTTTCCCCTTTTGTTTCACCCAGACTAATCTAATTTCCTTCAGAATTACTGACTGGGTGGATCAGGGAAACACAGTAGTATAGTTTATCTTGATTTCAGCAAAGCATTTGAAAAAGTTTCTCATACCATCGTTATTGGAAAAATGATCAAGTATGGAATGGACAAGACAACTGTTAGGTGGATTCATAACTGGCTGCACATCCAATTGGAAGAATGTCTAAAGTGGGGACAACGGGGCTCTGTCCTGGGACCAGTGTTGTTCAACACTTTTTTAAATTATCTAGATAAGGGAACTGTATATAAAATAACCACATTTGAAGCCAATGCATAGATAGGATGGATAGCTAACACTAGAGAAGACAGAAACTAATAAGAAGGAGCTGGAACAGTGGGCAGCAACTAATAGAAAGGTATTTAAAAGGGAGAAGTGCAAAATGTTACATCTGGACAGGAAATATTAAAATAACATACAGGGTGAGTGGGAGGAATAGAGCTAAGCAACAACTTGTGTGACATAGACTTATGTATACTAATAGATCACAGACTGAACATGAGTCAACAGCGTGATGCAGCGGCAAAAAAGGCAAACACAATTCTGGGCTGCATTAACAGAAGGATACAGTCTAGATCACGTGAAGTCATTATGGCCCTCTACGCCTCTTTGGTCAGACCTCATCTGGATACTGCATCCAGTTCTGGGCACCACAATTTAAAAAACACATCAACAAACTGTAGCAAGTTCAGAGAAGCGCGACCAGAATGGTGACCAATCAACAAAACATGTCCTATGAGGAATGGTTAAAGGATTTGGGAATGTTTAGCTTGCTAAAGAGAAGACTGAGTGGAGAGATAATAGCTGTCTACAAATATCCCAAGGGCTGTCACACTATAGAGGAATATCTAAAAGAAGGGTGTAGACGCAATGGGTCTAATCTGTTTGGTGTGAAATATGCATGCAGTGTATGAACTGCTCACCTTGGTCAGTTGTGTGACCCACAACTGGTGTTTAGCGTGTCAGACAGCTGCCAGTGGATCCCCCACCTCAGGGATGGTCACAAATCCCCAACTGGACAACGATAATTTGATCCGCACTGACGTCCTCTGTATTGTAAACCAGTGATCTTTATTCCTACGTGTTTCAAGGTCGTCCTGACCTCTTCAGCAGGGATGATCAGGAGCGCGGATCAAATTATCATTGTCCAGTTGGACACTATAGAGGAATCAGCTTTATTCTCATTTGCACAAGGAAACACTAGAAGCAGTGGTATGAAACTGAATGGAAGCAGACAGATTAGATATTAGATAACACTTTTGGACAGTGATGGTACCTTTACACGCAGCTACAGGTAACAGGTTTAACACAGGTAACTTACTGGCTGCAGTGAAATCATGGAGACATGGTTCTATCTTGTTGCTGTGTACAAATGGAATAATGTCTCCATGATTTCACTGCAGCCAGTAAGTTACCTGTGGACAACCTTTTACCTGTAGCTGCGTGTAAAGGTACCCTGAAAGTGATCAACAAGTGGAACAGGCGTCTGTTAGAGGGTGGGCCTGCAGTCCTGTGACTTCCTGAAGACATGGATGATTGAATTGTGTGTTTTCATTAATAGAGTCTATTAAGCAAACTGTACTATAGTGTTAGGAGATGTTATGTAGTGATGTGTTGCACTTTTTGTAGGTATATTAGGTGTAAATATAGCAGAGCTACTTATGATCACATAGTATAATCTACTAAACTGTAAGGAAAAAATCAGTATAATATGGAGGTGAAAGGTGAAATTCCTACATAGACTGATTGCAAGGCCCAGAAGAGTTAAAGTCTGGATGAGCTACAGAGAGAGGTGCCAGTCTGTAGGCTTAGGAGAGACACAAGAAAGTTTTCAGTTGAGTCTGGAGTTTGGAGCCTGGAAGAAAAGATCATTTGACGGCCGAAGGAGTCCAGTTCCCCGGTGTTGTGTGGGAAGCCGAGTGAGCAGAATGCAACAAGCTTACAAGTAGGAAACGTGGGTGACTGAACCTCAGATGCTGAAGAAAATTTTTGTGTGAGACAACCGAGAGAAGGGAAATGAGTCCAGTAAGGGGGTCAGGCTTGAGTGTCCCAAAAGAAGACAGGGTGCTGCCTGGCTGACACACAAAGGGAGATAAGGGCCAAGTTGGCATCTTCCTGCAATGGATCACTGTCCGTGATTGTGTGCAGAGTGAGTCCAATTCAGCTGCCTAGTAAAGAATCATCCATAAGTAAGATGCCATCACCATTGACCTTAAAGATTGTGCCTCTGTATCACACAGAAGATGAGAAGAGTACTGCCTGCTGTTTAACGTTCATCCAAGCTGTTCACAGTGAAGGAAAAGTAAGATCATCAGCACCTATACACAACAGGGACTGCTGCGAGCATGGTCGATCCCTGTATGACAGACTGTTTGCAATTGTTGGGAAGATGCCTAAATTCAAGATTTCAAAGACAGCCTTCTATCCAGGTAGGAGAATCTCTAAAATGGTGGACAGCATTGTGGCCTTCAAGATGGCAGCAGCACTTGACCATAGAGAACATCGTACAGCTCATCCTAGGCAGGGAAGGTGTCGAAGTGCACAAAAGTGTACCCGGCTAAAAGATGTGCCATGTTACTAGAGGGGAGGGGCAGTGGCTGCAGTCCATCCTAAAAAGGGAGGAACATCTCGGAGAAGCAGCCAGTAGAAGAAGATGGTCCTGTCCAGAAAAGGCAGTATCTGCAAGTGACGGACACAGTGCCTGAAGAGATATGGGCTGGTAAGTGCAGTCAAGCATGTGCGAGAGGTCTGGCCGCTGGTAAAGGTGGGACCTGGGATACAAGTGTGGCACCCCTGCAGGGGATTGCCACAGGACCCACTGGTGCAGGCATGTACAACTTGGCACACAGAGCACACAACACCTTCCACCCCAGACCTGGAGGGGGAGCCCCACTGGCTGCCCTTAAGTAAGATCCCCTATAAAGATCCAGGCCTGAGGAGAGGAGTCAGTCAGTAGCCAGTTAGACAGTGAGTCCCAGCCAGTCAGAAGAGAACAGTTAGTGCTGAAGGAGCTGGTTGCTGGGACCAAGCCAGACCCAGAACCAGGAAACCTGACCCAGCTGTGAAGCGCCCTAAAGAGAGGGACTGAGGCCAGTGGAAGAAGTAGGCGAAAGAAGAAGGGAACATAACTGGTATCCCTTTAGTCCACCTGGACACTGGAGTCTGAAGTCGCTATTCATTTAAAAGTAGCAGAGAAATCCCGGACAGACCAGGAAGATCTAGTCCCCCTGAAGCTAAAGAACAAAAGACACCAAACCTGACCAAACACAGGACCAGGGACCTAAGCAGAGAATAGGAATCCCACAGAAAGGTTCTCATTGGCTGGCTTCACACTGCAGTTTATTCACTGATCAGTGTCCATCCAGTTTGTGTGCCAAAACCAGGAGTGTCTCCGAAAAACAGAACAGGTGTCAATCTTGCAA
This sequence comes from Allobates femoralis, assembly GCA_033576535.1. Lineage (NCBI taxonomy): Eukaryota > Metazoa > Chordata > Amphibia > Anura > Aromobatidae > Allobates > Allobates femoralis. The sequence continues at coordinate 40,597,673 of JARQOC010000005.1, forward strand.
TTATAGACTTTCTCTGCAAGTTCCTACCCTGGTTCCTCTCCTGGTTTTGGAACACAAACTGGATTGACACTGATCAGTGAAAAAACTGCAGTGTGAAGCCAGCCATTGTCGGTTCTGGAACAGCTCCCTGAGAGGTAGAAAGAGTGGCAGGTTCAGCTACAGGCAGAGCTTACCCCAATTACCATACACACTAAGGCTAGGGTCACATTTATGTTTTGTTTTTAAAAACCTGATCCGGTTTTGAGCTTTTAAAAAGCTCAAAACCAAATCAGGAAACGATCCTCATAGGAGCCCATTATAAAAACCGGATTGCTTCACAAACAATCCGGTTACCGCCTCCGGCTCTGCAGCCTGCGTGAAAAATCATGCAGGCTGCAGTTTTCAGAGTGGTTGTAACATCTGCAATGTGGGAACCGGATTTCTCAGGATGTGTAATCCTGAGCAATGCGGTTACCGCAAATACTTTGCTTATCCCGGCTGCCACCGGAATAAGCAAAGTGTTCTCTGTGTGTTAAAACTTGTAATTTTATTAATAAATGTTGCTATAATGTCTCTAGGAGGTGCTGGCGGCTTCACTGACAGCAGCGCGCATACTATAGCTATTGTAGGTATAGTATGTGCTCTGTCCGAGGTTCTGAAGCCTTATACAGTAAGATCTATGGGCAGCGCTGCCCATAGATCTACTGTAAATGGCTTCAGAAGCTCGGACAGCGCACATACTACACCTACAGTAGCTACAGTATGCGCACTGTTCTCAAAGGATCCGGCGCCTTCATTGAAAAAAATGTACAGCAGCTGACAGGAGTCGGCTGCTGTACATAAGTGATTAAAGCATTATATGCCCACTTGAGTGGGTGGAAGGTCTCTAGGGGGAGTGGGCACCCGCTAGAGACATTATAGCAACATTTATTAATAAAATTACAAGTTTTAACACACATAGAACAGTTTGCTCATCCTGCAGGGATGAGCAAACTATCCGGTAACCGGATTGCTGTGGATTACACATCCTGAGCAATCTGGTCACCGGATTGCGGCTTCAGCAATCCGGTTCCTGGATTGCTGGTTGTCTGAAACCAATTGCGTTCACCACATCCGGATCTGGATGCGGTGAACGCAATTCTATATTTAAGTGTGACCCTAGCCTAACAGAGGAGGCCTCACAACTCTCCAAGGTGAACATCCTAAACTGCACCGAAACCTGGTTACCCTCCTGGACCATACCTGTTACCGGACATCAGTAAAAAGGTACCGAAACAAAGACTATTGTGTGTGTGTGTGCCTGCTTCACTGCTGCCGCCTGCAGCATTCACAACAGAACCGCTACTACTACTCCCCTCATCTACCCAGCTGCCCTAAAGTAAAGCTCCACCTGTGGGGAGCTGTACTACCAAAGCTGAATTTCCATCACCTCAGCGGCCGGCCGCAGCACTGGTAACCTTATTACCAGGTACCACAGGTGGCATCACGTTACAAATCCCCCATCATCATCACCCCCCACCCTAGCCACTGAGTGTCCAGGGCACGGAACTGGGTACCAACCAGCCATGATCCCCACCAAAAAGAACCCCCTGTCCCGGTATCCGAGTACCCCCTACCCTGTCGACCGGATCACAGGAAGGGCGCGTCTTCATCCTGGCTGGCGCAACTACAGAGAAGCAGTGCAACAGCGTGGAGACCTGTGCTGACTCTGAGAAAGAGTGGCCAGGAAGAGTTTGCTCATGGAAACCTTCCAATGCCCGCTGGAGTCTGGAGGCTAGGATATCGGTTATGCAGCATCCTGGGACCTGCCGTCTTGGCACCCAATGACATGGAGCTAATTGGAAATAAGTTAGAGTTAGTGATGAGCGAATAGCGCAATACTCGTAATCGCTATACTCGTAAAGAGTACTCTCTTATTATAACTGTAAGTCAATGGGAAAAGAGAGTAATTTTCTGCTGGACCCTACAAAGGGGTCTGGCGGCCTGAGGAAAAGTCGGAAACGGGTGGGAAAGTGATGAAACAGAATGGGAAGAGCCTGGAGAATATACCTGCATGCATTTGTGACTCACATATGGTTTGTGGGAGTAGCTTTGCTGCAGGATTACGCCACTGTTACACATTTGCAACAGCCGCAAGGACCTGGGGTACTCGGTAGCCGGTCCGGCGATCTTTTGGGGAGATCATGGTGGACCATGCAGGAATGGGGGTTATCATTTACAGGAGTTTATGAGTGTTTACGTGACGCCACCTGTGGTACCTGGTCATGGGTGACCAGCGGTGCTTGGATGAGCCCCTGGGGTAGATGGTGCGGCAGCGGAGATGGAAATGCTCCCCACAGGTAAAGCAGGACCCCAGGGTTGGTATGAGAGTCTATAGGTATGATGGGAGTCGTGAAGCGGGGTGCAGCCGGAAGGTGCAGAAAGAGCAAGCAGACACAGTTGATGCAGTTCTGTTACCTTTTCCTGAAGCTTGTGCAAAAGCAACCCAGCTGGGTACTGTGTCTTCCAGGTCAGCAGTCCAGCCAACTCTCCTTTTATGCTCTTTTCCAGGTTGTCCTTTTCTGCGCTGGATTTCCCGTCACTTCTGCCCGCACCTTTGTGCAATAGTGTCCCAAGCTGATGGTTGTGGGCCCTGTCGAGTGACGATCGACATGTCCTCTGACCCTAGATCCAGCCACCATTCTGTGGATTGTCCACGGTAGTTGGCCATTGCACATAAAGCCCAGTGGCCGCTAGGTATCTGGTTCAACCTTACAGTGTTGTTGCGAGACTGGTGCCAGTTCCTTCTTGCAACCAGTTCTCCTAGCAACAATCTCAAAGGCGGTTATAGGTTCGGGGACCCCCCGGCTGGGGTTTCCTCGTCCGACGTAACCACTGGCCCGTTAGGCCCCAGCACTAGCCTCCCCTAGATCTCCATCTCTCTTGGTAGTCCCACTCATTCCTCTGTCTGCTTAGTTCTCTTCTAGACTAACTCCTCCTCTTCCTGCTCTGTTTTGTACTCTAACTTTATGTTCCCACTCCCTCGGCCTATTCCCTCCTCCCACCAGTAGATGGGGCTCCACAAATGGGGTCACTTCCACCCCTTCTATCTCCTTACCTGGAGTTAGGAGTGGTGTTGGGTGCAGGTGTGTGGGTCTCAACAGTGTGCCCCCTTCTTACCTGGAAGTGGGATAGCACACCTATGGATTAGGTGCACTACCTCTGTGGCGACCAGACCGCAAGGGTCCACAGATACACAAGAACAACTTCCAAACCTAACCTAAATTACATTTAACAGGCCTAAAAGGTTCAGAAACAGTTTTTCCTGCATGATCACTTGTATACAATTGGGAGGGCCCTGACTAATACATTTTGTAGGTCCCTCTGTCATACATCATTTTAGTTAGCTATTCCCCAGCACTTTACAAGACCAGCTACAACATACCAGTAGGTATGTTGATCTTTCACAACAGAGGCCTTAGGTGGTCCTGTAACATACATTTTGGAGGGACCGCTCTTACTTCGATATTTATGCGGTCCCTCCACCATTGAGACTCAGATAGTGGAATACATATTCCAGAGGAGTTTACAATTTGCCCATTGTAGCGTTGGACAAAGCCCTCCTCCTCCTCCTCCACCGCCACCGCCATGTGATTCTGTGGCCCTACATTCAAATGTTCAGAGGGCCTGCAGTAAACAGGAAACCTGAAATTGCTGAACGCCCAGAGATAGCCCTGTAACGTATGTTTTGAAAGGAACGGTCTTACTTAGACATTTTGGAGGGTCCTCATCTATACTTTTTGCAGGGCCCTCGTCTACACTTTTGGGGTGAAACTACTGCCTGAAGAATAACACAGCATAAGCAAAGCCAAAGTTGCTGACACAGAAGGTCATGTCATCTGTACAATAGGGAGGACCCTCCTTTAGACATTTATGAGGGCTCTCCTCTATAGTTTTGGAAGGGACCTCCTCTTAACATTTGGGAGGGCCCTCGATACATTTGGGAGGTTAGGAGCCTTGATGCGCAAGTATTTGAGGACCCACGGCCAAAACTTTGTCACTTTGAGGAACCTGATTTACTATTTCCAGATGTCGAGGATAATGATGTGAGACACAGTTGCAAACAGGTCGGCCTACAATCTCAATTGTGAAGGAAGATAACATGGAAAATGAGTTGGTCGATGATGAGTCCACTGATCCAACCTGGACTGTTGGAACGCATAGCCAGCACAGCAACACAGAGAAAGATTAATATGTAAAACCAGCATAGGTGCCAAATGGAAGTAGTTTGACCAGACTGAGAACTAGGACAACTGTTCCCAAGAGCACTGTGGTCCAAGTCAGGGCATGGGGACGTTCAGCCGCTCTCTGGAATGATTTTGCTGGAAATCCTTCAGAGAAAAACATTGTAATTTGTGCTATCTGCCATACCAAGCTGAACAGAGGTCAGCACAAAGGCAACCTGAGCACCACCAAAATAAGGAACCCAATGGCAGCCAAGCACCCCAGTAGGTGGCAGCACACCAGGGTACCAAATCTGTGTCTGCAGGTCAAACCACTGCCATGTCGCCTGTGCTTTGTCCTTTACAATCTGCTGTCTATGAAGCAGGCGCACAAACCTCCTGCCCACAAATTGCGGTTCCACAGAGAAAGCAAACATCAACCTCATCCACTTAGTTGTCCGAGCAAAACGTCAAGTTGTCCATAGCAAAGGGCTTGGAAAAGAAGCGTAGATAACAAGCCACGTACCTACAGGCACAAATACTAAAATCGCACATTTGCCAAATTGCTATCTGTGGAGATGTTGACATTTAGACTTGTGGGAACAGAATGTTAAGGTGATCTCTTGCCTGTGGCTGCCCCACGATACTCTGCTCATAGCCGCCACTATTTTAGCCGGTGTACTGTCCACGATTTACATAAGCATGCGCAAAACAATATCAACCGTGCTGTCACGAGCCCTGTAACTAGGAAGATCGACATAACAACAGTCAAGGAAGAAACATTTCAGTGACGGCACACTGGGTGAACCTGGTTGACGGTGGGACAGAGTGAGAGCATGGGACATCACACATCCTACACATGCCAAGAGTAGTCAGCACAATTTCCATCATTTTTTCCATCTACTCATATGCCGGTTTCTGTCTCTCTTCCTCCTCCTCCTCCTCCTCCATGTTATTCTACAGTCCTCAAATCCATTGTTCAGAGGGCCTGCAAACCTGAATTAGTGAGGGCCCAGAGGTGGCCCTGCAACATATGTTTGGGAGGACCCTCCTCTATTTATTTGGGAGGGCCTTCCTCTATACTTTGGGAAAAGCCCTCCTCTATTAATTTTGGAGGACCCTTTATATATTCGGGAGGGCCCTCCTCTACACTTTCGGGAAGGCTCTCCTCTACACTTTTGGTGGTGAAACCATACCCTCAAGAATAACACAGCATAAGCAAAAGCATGGGTGCTGGCACTGAAGGTCATCTCATCTTTACATTAGGGAGGACTCTCCTTAATACATTTTTTATTCCAGGTCTTTCTGCAGCTCTCCACAGGTGGTGCTTATGTGGCGCCCTGCTCACGCAGGTAGCCACAGACTTCTCCAATGCACAGCTTGGTTTCCACAGGAGCTACCTACTACACACAACATCTTCCACCTCGGCACACTAGGGGGAGCCCAACTTGCTGCCCTTAGGCAAGATCCCCTATATATAATGCTGCTGGGGAGGAGCTAGTCAGAGCGTATGCAGACGCTAGAAGACCTGCAAGGATGTCCTGGTGTACGGTGCTGTGTTCAGGCCCGAGCCAGTGACCCGGAGTGGCCCTTCAGCGTCCCACAAGCCTAAGTGGGACTGAAGGCAGGGAGCTCAGAGCAGAAAAGGGAGCGAGGAGCTTGAGGAAGTTCATCCCAGGAGAAACGCCGGATATTGGGGATCCGCACCTGTGGGGACTATAGGCCCAGAGAAAACCCTGTCGCACCATGGAAGCTTCAGCTACCCGATCTCCCAGGTGGGTCAAGAGAGGGAGCCAGGCACGGCAGGCCAGCTGCAGTGTCCAGAGAGGGTCATCTCGGAGATCCCACAGTAGGAGAGAGACAGACAAAGGAAGAGAGTGGAGGCAAGTCAGGCTACAGCAGGCTGTGCTTCAGAAACTACACAGAGCAGTGGAGGTCTTATACCCACTTGCTGTGAGAACCCACTGTGCAACCCTGTCACCCGTCGGTGCCCTGGACATATTCACCTGCAAGTCATCAGTAAAAAGGTAAAAGAGACTTTCCTGCGTGTGTGCATTCTTCCCTTCTACTCCCAGCATCCTCTACAGACTGTTCCAGCTCTCCCTAAACAATCTCAGCTCCACTACAACCTGCTTCCCCTTACTTCGCTGTAGGACTAAACCATCTCAGCCGCATTACCACCGACCTCCGGAGGACTGGAGCGGCTCTGGTGACATCTCACCAGGTACTGCAGGTGGCATCACGACAAACTATAAACTTGTACATACTCCCCTGTAAATAATTCCCCCTTTTCAAAAGATAGGCCCAGGACACGGGATCAGGCGTGGCCGCCATTCCCCATGACACAGCAGTTAACCCTTTGCCGCCTGACACCCGAGTACATTCAGTAGTTAGAAATTCCTCTGTAAACAATGCCATCAGCATATTTTACAACTTTAAAGATACAACTGTAGAGCCCACTGGGACGGGCTACTCGGTACCGGACCAGGATATCACAGGGGTTATCACGGTGGTCTTGGTCCGGACCGTGTCCCGAGCCCACAAGTAAAGGTTGGGGGTTATTTACAGGGGATAGAGTCGTGATGCTACCCGTGGTATGTGGTCAGGGTGACCACCACTGCTGCAGAACCTCCGGGGGATGATGGATAGCAGCCTGTGATGTGACGACTCCCCACGGGTAGAGCCTGGTCCCCGGGGCAGTAGTGAAGAAAATAGTTGTGAGGGAGAACAGGGTTTGCAAGGATTACACAGACTCACAGTTTTGTAGTTTTTCAAGCTTTTACTGAAGCAGATTGTAATTCAGCTGAGTACTGTCTACGGAGTCTGTACAGGGGCCGGGTTGCTCCCACCCTGGCCCTGTCCTTTGGCTCCCTGTTCCTGCGCTGTGTGTGTGGCCCTGCTGCTGCTTTAGCTAAGCTGCTGGCCCTTTCTCCTCTCAGGGGTACCAACTTGCTCGGCAACTTGAGTCTTATTCCGTATTCCTGACCCCGCCGTGTTGCTTCACTTGGTACAGTGAAGATGTGGGACCTTAACTAATCCCGTGTTCACTGTGCTGTTTGTGTCAGGCACAGCATCGGAACTGGTATCCGTTCTATGCGCTTCTATGGGGTGAGTCTCAGGGAACTCAGTCTCCCAGGTGTGTTCCTCTCTGCTCCTTCTCCTTTCCTCAAACCCTGGCTGGCCTGGAATTGGACAGTGGACCGTGGGTGAGCCTAATGTGGCGCCCTGCTCACGCAGGTAGCCACAGACTTCTCTAATGCACAGTTGGGTTTTCACAGCAGGTACCTACTACATGCAACATCTTCCACCCCGGCACAGTAGGGGGAGCTCTAGTCACCACCTTTAGGTGAGATCCCCTATAAATACTGCTGCTGGGGGAGGATTTAGTCAGAGTGTGCAGATGCTAGGAGAGCTGCGAAGACGTCCTGGTGGTCGGTGCCATGGTAAGGCCCGAGCCAGTGACCCGGAGTGGCCCTTCTGACATCCCGCAAGCCTAAGTGGGGACAGAAGGCAAGGAGCAGACAGCGTAAAGGGAGTGAGGAACCAGTGAAAGTTCGCCCTACGACATACCGGACATCAGGGATCCGCACCTGTGGGATACTCCAGGACCACAGAGAACCCCGTCACACCATGGAGGCTTCAGCCTCCTGGTCCCCTGTGGGTCGAAGAGAGGGAGCCATACACAGCAGTGCACCACCGCAGTGTTCAGAGAGGGTAACCCGTAGACTGCACAGGAGGAGAGAGCAGAGACAGGAAGAGAGAGGCGACCAGTCTGGCTGCATGCAGGCTGGGCTTCAATTGCCAAAGAGGAACAGAGGAGGCCTTATACCCACTTGCTGTGGGGACCCACTGTGCAACCTGTTCACTTGTTAGTGCCCTGGACATCTTTACCTGCGTACCACTAGTAAAAGGTAAAAGAGACTTTTGCAGTGAGCGTGTGCCATTCCTCTCCATTGCCGGTGCCCCTCATAGACTGCTCCAACACTCCCTATCCCATCTACAGCTCCACTACAAGCTTCCCCTTCACACTACGCTGCCACAGAGGTCCAGCCCTACCTGTAGAGGGCTTTGCCAAACTAGCTGCATTATCATCTACCTCCGGCGGACTGTGGCGGCGCCTGTGACACCTCACCAGAAACTAAAGGTGGCGTCACGACAACTGTATATAAAATTCCCTGTAAATAGAACCTCTTTTTTGAAGATATACTCAGGACACGGGATCAGGCGCAGCCACCACTCCGCGTGACACGGGAGCGTTAACCCCTTGGAGCCTGATACCCGAGTACCCCAAAGCCTGGGCTCAACACTAATAAAGATTGGTATGACCTGGCTCAACCCTTCTGAGGTGCTCTGAGAAAAGTCTATAACCAAAGTAAGATTAGTTAGCCTCGGCACACTCAATTTGAAAGGAGATAGACTGAGAAGTTTTTCTTTCTGTTGCTCTTTTTATTATATAACGAAAATAAGTCCCACGTTTCGGCTCAACATGAGCCTTCCTCAGGGAGCTGAGCTTTATCGCTCAAGAAGCTGATGTGATGGTGTGAATGCAGGTCTAGGTAGTCAATGGGGTTCTGGTCAGTTTGTAGCTAAATCATAACGGTAGATTCAGATTGCTGTATCACAGTAATCTTGTAGCTGATAGATCGATAAGACACAAGGACAGGAGTTATGTGCCATCTTACAAGTTAAGGCGGTCTGTGACAAGTAGTCATTATTCAACCTCCTATGCCATACCATAAAGGTCTTATCGATCTATCAGCTACAAGCTTACTGTGATAAAGCAATCTGAATCTACCTTTATGATTTAGCTTCAAACTGACCAGAACCCCATTGACTACCTAGACCTGCATTCACACCATCACATCAGCTTCTTGAGCGATAAAGCTCACCTCACCTCCCTGAGGAAGGCTCATATTGAGCCGAAACATGGGACTTATTTTCGTTATATAATAAAAAGAACAACAGAAAGTAAAACTTCTCAATCTATCTCCTTTCTAATTGAGTGTGCCGAGGCTAACTAATCTTACTTTGGGCTCAACACTAACGCAGCCCTTCTACACCCAGGTCTTTCTTCCTCAGTCCTCCTGGGAACTGAACTAACTGCCACTTTCTCTCCACACCTGAATATATAGGGAAGCAGCTTTAGCTCCCACTTCTGGCCTGGAGGTGCTAGTGTAGTGTTGTGGGTTGTGTGGCGAGTTAACCCTTTGTGGTGTTACTGTGGCACATGAACCCTGGGGTGCCACCCAACAGTCTTCAGACAGCTCACTGGTTTTACACTTTACGGGATATTTCTTGTGTGGAACATTGATAATGAGACACCTTTTTATAGGCCAGTGATAGGGAATTCGGATTGTGATCCCCAAGAAGGACAGTGATGATGTCTGTAAAGTGCCACAGAATATGAGCACACATAAGGTGTTCTCCTGATCGTATCTTCTATATGATGGAACCATTGCCCTTGAGGGAGTCCCTCATGTGTTTGTAGTCATCATGTGTCACCTCCCTTACTGTTTGTGTTTACTCGGCTTTGTTACGTAGAACATTGGATAAATTGTTATTAGTACGGCACTAAGTAAATACACTTAGCCGAGCCTATGATTTATGGCTTCTATATTTTAGATAGGGTTCAGCGCATGCTTTGAAGAACAACGTGAATATAATAAACACACTTCAAGGCTCTCCAGCTGAAACGCCTAAAATCTGAAGCCACTCAAGGAATACAACACGAAGGGTAAGGAAGGGGACAGACAAGACTCTCCTGCTATCTATAGCTTACTTACTATCCACCATCATTAGTCCGGATTACTGACTATGATTTCACATTTTAGCAGCTGTAATAACTGTAAACAATTGGAGGAAAAAACTACGAATAAAAAAAGAGATGAATGGAACAAGTTCTTGTAAAACGTTCTAGATAATAAAGTCCTTTTGTTTGTGTAATTACATTTCTTATTTTATACAGCTCAAACTGGGTTCATTCCAAAGCTTTTATGTTGGATAGAAGTAATGTAAAATGGAATATGGATAATAAAATTAATTAAAAAAAATGGAGTCAACAGTAACTTACATGATACCCCAAGTCTACATAATCCTTTGACCCTTCCCACCACCACCGGATATCAAAGGTTACAAAGACAGAGAAGAGACTTGTCTCCCGTCAACCACTTGGTCTAAACTTGCAGTGGTGATCTTTGTATTCAAATCCTGGTCAGGACGTCGTCAAGCATCGACCCAAGAGTAACCACTGGTATAATTATATTTATGCATTTCTGTTACATCTTACAATCAGGCATAGGATGGGTAAGGACTAGTGATGGGTGAACCCGCCGATTTTCGGTTTGGGATCAAATCTGACTTGAACTTAACTCTGAACCTTGAACTCAGACTTTAAAAGTAATGAGATGAGGGCAGGAGGATGTATAAGAAAGCATATAGGTATATAACAGCAGCTCATACTTACCGCCTTCCTGCCACATCCATTTCAAGGGTCGCTCATGAACTTCCTGGATATTCATTGAAGAGGGACCGAATAGCCAATCACAGACGCTGTCACAGAGAATGGGCATCTGTCATTGGCTGTTGATGTAATCTGGAAACTGCCGATACATTCTAAAAAATAAATAAATAATTTTAAAAAGTAAATAAATTATGAAAAAAATGGTGTACCGTTGATTTAGCGGTGTTTTTGATTCTCAGTGCAGATGCAGCAGACAGTGCTCATTTATGGCTGTTTATCGTGTGCCATCATGCTGTTCATGGGGTCGTCTGAGTGCATGCCTGACATTGCTCAGGTGTGAACATAGATGATCTTTCTCTTGGCCAGTTGTCAGAGTGAGCCTGCTAGTTACTGTGGACAGATGTGTGTCTGCTCACAGAGATGCAGAAGAGCTGAAGATGTTCCCTGTTAATGCACAAAATTCTTTTATTTCAACATTGGAGTGGTGCTTTAATCTACCCCTACTCTTATATTCACCCTTCGGCATCTTCATGTGCTTTAAGCACCACACCGGTAGGTCTTCTTCAGTTTGTGACCTGCTCCAGTGTTTCTTTAGCAAGCCAGAGGCCACAGCTCAATATAATACTGTTAGAGCCTCGTTCTGGCATCATTCTGGCTCTCATTGATTTGTATTGAGAAATTATGACGCAAATTCTGACTTGCTGACTAGTCAAAAGATGGCACCACGTATCCAGTGATGACAGAAAACAAGCTGGCTGGTAGGAGACACCTGACCCAGGAAGGAAAAGAACACAGGTCTAGAGATAAGCGGACCCCTGGATGTATGAGTTTGCCAGGTGCAGCCGGACATTAAAAATAGTTTGGTTCGGGAACTGGACTTGACCCGAACTTGACTCTGGACTCAAAACCCTATGCAAGTCAATGGGGACCCAAATTTTGATGCTGAAAAATGGCTGTAAAATGGTTATAGTAAGGCGTTTGGGGCTGCACAAGGAAGCTAAATGGGAGTAAGAGCAGGACAATTATATATAACACTAGATGGCGGCCCGATTCTAAAGAATCAGGTAGTCTAGAATCCATATATAGTTTATTTACTAATAGTTAGGGGAGTGCGGTGAAATGAATTGTGTGTATACGGTGGCTCAGTGGTTAGCAGTGAGTGCGGTGGCTCAGTGGTTAGCAGTGAGTGCGGTGAGATTGGTCAGCCCAGCGCCGTGGGCAGAGTGGTCAGCCCAGCACCGTGGCCAGAGTGGTCAGCACAGCGCCGTGGGCAGAGTGGTCAGCGCAGCGCCGTGGGCAGAGTGGTCAGCGCAGCGCCATGGGCAGAGTGGTCAGCACAGCAGCGTAGGCAGAGTGGTCAGCACAGCGCCGTGGGCAGAGTGGTCAGCGCAGCGCTGTGGGCAGAGTTGTCAGCACACCCATACATACACACACAGACACACACATAGACACACTCCGCTATAGTTACCACCGACCATGCGTCTTCCCCGCCGCCTGGATCCTGAGTCGACATGTCGCCGCCCCCGGACGACTGGATCCAATATGGCGTCCGGGAAGTTTGGCGAGACTTCTTGGACGCTATATTGGATCCAGTAGTTCGGGGGCGGCAACATGTCGACTGAGGATCCAGGCGGATGCAGGGCCAGTGGTAAGTATAGCGGAGTGTGTGTGTGTGTATGTGTGTGTACAAAGTGAGGGAAGTGCTGACAAAGTGAGGGAAGTGCGGACAAAGTGAGGGAAGTGCGGACAAAGTGACGGAAGTGACTACATACAAACATATATACACATGCTGTACATTGCATATGGAGGGGTGAGGAGAGCGGACGCTGGTGGGGTGAGGAGAGTGGAGGCTGGAGGGGTGATGAGGGGTGAGGAGAGGGGAGGCTGGAGGGGTGAGGAGGGGTGGGGAGAGCGGAGGCTGGAGGGGTGAGGAGGGGTGAGGAGAGGGGAGGCTGGAGGGGTGAGGAGAGGGGAGGCTGGAGGGGTGAGGAGAGGGGAGGCTGGAGGGCAGAGGACAGGGGAGGCTGGAGGGCATAGGACAGGGGAGGATGGAGGGCAGAGGCTGGAGGGGTGAGGCTGGAGGGGAGAGGCTGGAGGGCAGAGGCTGGAGGGAAGAGGCTGGAGGGCAGAGGCTGGAGGGCAGAGGCTGGAGGGGTGAGGAGGAGTGGGGAGAGTGGAGGCTGGAGAGAGGCTGGAGGGCAGAGGCTGGAGGGCAGAGGCTGGAGGGGTGAGGAGGGGTGGGGAGAGCGGAGGCTGGAGAGGCTGGGGAGAGGCTGGAGGGGAGAGGCTGGAGGGCAGAGGCTGGAGGGCAGAGGCTGGAGAGGAGAGGCTGGAGGGCAGAGGCTGGAGGGGTGAGGAGGGGAGGGGAGAGCGGAGGCTGGAGAGGCTGGGGAGAGGCTGGAGGGCAGAGGCTGGAGGGCAGAGGCTGGAGGGCAGAGGCTGGATGGAAGAGGCTGGAGGGCAGAGGCTGGAGGTAAGAGGCTGGAGGGGCACTGGTGACGTCACCACCATGGTCCGGAGGCCATCACGGAAGTAACCTTCGGGTTTTCCGGAAGTGGCCTTCAGGTTTTATATTATAGATGTTTCACCAAAGATAAGACAGCAGTCAGATTGCTTTACTGGGCCGCTGTTTAAACAAAATGCATATTACTTCCCCCGCCTATCATCTGTGCCAGTGTGTGTGATTGGTTTCAGGCAGACTGATATACACATCCCTTACTAATAAATAAAATAATTATTCACCATTCCCCTCCCATCCCCTGCACCAGCATCTCTGATCGGTTGCATTCAGTCAGCTATATATGCATGAAGATAAATAAACAATTAAAAAAAAGGCATCGGGCTCTGCCTATTTTTGATAACCAACAGAACTAAGGCAGACAGGTGAGGGTTGGTATTATCAGGGTGGTTATTTGGTCCCAACCTAAAAATAGCAGCCTCCAGTCACACAAGATTTGGTATATTCATTACATGAACCAATTCTGGTGCTTTGCCTGGCTTACCCAATTGCCCTGGTGTGGTGGCATTTGGAGTAATGATTAATAGGGTTAATGCCAGCTGTGAATTGCTAGCTGAATCAAGCCCACAGGTTAGTAATGGATGTGTATCAGACACTTCCATCACCAACCTGGTAAGTAAATAGTTGATAAAACACACCGGGAAAAATACTTTATTTGAAAAAGACTCCTCCACACGCCATCGTTTACCAATTTACTAAATAAAAAGTCAGGGAGGTTCCGATGATAATCTATCAGGTAATGTCCCATGACTCCTATTGGTTCCTATAAAGGACTTTCTCAGAACGAGGCTCCAGAGGTCACTGCCGGTCAGTGTCAGCCCTGGATATTCCCATTGGTGCTGATGTCTCTAACCAGGGGTGCATCAAGCTTCTGCCTCCTGAGCCTAAAAGGGTAAGGGGGGTGCTATCGCAGGTGGCGCGGGTAAGGAGCGGGGTGAAGGAGGGGTGCTATCGCTGGCGGCGCGGGTGAGGAGCAGGGGTTGGGGGGGTTCTGCTAGTGTCGCGCTAGCGGCAGGGGAGAAGAGAAGATGGGGGATGTTACCTTGCAGCGGCATTCGGCGGCCATGAGAGAGGAAGCCGCTATATGCAAGGCGCCACCCCCTTCAGCACTGCCGCTTTCCCTGCCTCCTTACTGCCTGAGCCAGAGCGCTTAGGTTGTCCAATGGGCTGTGTGGCTTACTAAGGAAATCCTGAAATCCTGCACTGTTGGTGGCCTTTGAGGCCTGGAGTTAGGGACCCCTGCCTTATATACAATCAATCAAGTGTTAGGGACAGTGTAGTGCAAGGTATTGGCTACTATAGCAGAAGCTACTTTTTAATAGTTTTCACTCTGGGTTATAGAAGGGGATACTGAGAAGAGAACACCCGAATATGTTGTCCATATATTCCAGTGTGATATACGGTCCTGGGTTGTCCCATAGGAAAACTCTTTTAAGTAGTAATATCTGGGAATGGGCTTTGATCAAGATTGAAAAATTTACGCCTGAATGAAAAGGCATCCACTAATAAGTAACAAGCGACTGCAAGGTCACCTTCTAATTACCTACATACCAGGACTGTGGTGTCAGTAAACCAAACATCCGACTTCGACTCCTCAATTTCCCTGAATCCAACTCCAGCTCTACCAAAATGGACACCAACTCCTACTTCACCACTCCGACTGCGACCCACAGCCCTGCTACTTACTATCACTCGAGCCAGCGCATCTTGCTACTTTGCTATAAATTACAAAGGATCCTTTTGGAAAATAGAAAGTCATGGCTACTTTGTTTCAGAAATGCCACTATACCTCCCCATTGCATTTTATCTCAGCTCCATTGAAGTCAAAGGGGCTAAGATCTGATTTCACACGGCCAATGGCTATATATGACAGTATTTTATAAGAAACTAACCATGATTTTGCATACATGTAATACTGTGGGGATATGATAGTATCACCCTAAGTACATTTCCGCTCATATTTACAAGTGATATTTACACCACTACTATGGGACTACAGAGCGGATGGTGATGAAAACGTGTTATATTTTTGGTTTCTTTGGAAATTTTCAAAACTATGTATTTTACTAGCTGTGAGCCCGATGCGATTGCATCAGGATTCTAGAATTTGTGTATAGGGCATTGCTCGGGCTGCTGCAACGACTCGCAACGCCCGCTTCGCATATCTATTATATAATTGCCGTAGCGACTTCCATCGCACACGGCGCTACTTCCGTGGCTTTGTTCGTGGGCGTGCAGCGCCCACGCGACTCACTCGCAATGGCTGCGAAGCGGGCGTTGCGAGTTGTTGCAGAATAGGCGCCACTGACTCACAATGGCTCACTCGCAATGCCCGTGAAGCGGCCGTTGCGAGTCCTTGCAGAATAGGCGCCACTGACTCGCAAAGCCTCACTCGCAATGGCGTTGCAAGTCCTTGCAGAATAGGCGCGACTCACTAATTCATACATAATCACATAGATAATACTGATAATTCCTATATAATCATATATATATATATATAATACTGATAATTCCTATATAATCACATATATAATACAGGCATTGTTCACACACAATTTGCATTTTTTTTAGCAGGAAAAAAACCACATTCGTTTTTTTAAGAGTGCCAAAAAATGTCCCTTGGGGGGTGGTGTTGTAATTTTTTTTTGTATTTTCTTGTTGACCAAGGGGGGGAAGGCTATTGGAAAAAAATTTCCTTTTTGCTGACCACTTTCCAAAAACGCTAGCGTTGCAGCGTTTATTGGGCTGTGGGAAAAAAGCGTAAGTGGAGCTGAAAAACGCATGTGCACTCAAGTGCGAGTGAGGCTTTGCAAGTCAGTGGCGCCTTTTCTGCATGGACTCGCAACGCCATTGCGAGTGTGGCTTTGCGAGTCAGTGGCGCCTATTCTGCAAGGACTCGCAACGCCATTGCGAGTGAGGCTTTGCGCGTTAGGCTTTGCGAGTCAGTCCCACGGACACGACGACGGAAAGAGTGCCGAAAACTTACGGAAGTGCGTTAGGGGAATTATATATTAGATTACAGAAAATGATGCTATTACATATATTGGCCCTCAGGGTGAATATTATTAAGGAGCATAAAGATTGCCTTGTAAAATCATTCCTGATATACTGTCCTGTATATCTCATCAGCTGAGATGTTGGGCTTACAGCACTGATAGGATTCACGATCCGACCAGTGCTATTAACCCTTTGGATCCTGCTGTCATTCACTGACACCTGCATCCAATAGCACCGCGCAGTGATTGCGCCGTTCCCCGCCGAGATCGGAGATCCCGCGATAAGATTGTGGTATCTCCGTTCAGTACCTGATAGCTTCCGGGGTGACTCCTGGACCCCAGGCTATCTAGATTCGCTTCCTGTCAATGGTTGGCAAACGCTGCCAAACACTGAACGTGAAAGTATTTGCCATGTCCAGATGTGCTGCAGCTCATCATGGCATGGCACAAGCGATCAGCCACTGCAGCACTGTGACGCCCTATGGGGGGGTGTAAAATAAAGAATCAATGAAAAAATAACGTTTTAAAAATAAACCACAAAAGTTCAAATCACACCTCTTTTCCCCAATTCAAAATAAAAGTATTAAAAAATACACATATTTCGTATCATTGTGTTCAGAAATGTCTGATCTATCTACTATATAATTGCCTAAGACGTTTTCGTGTCGGACCCCGACAACGTGCCGTGGATATGTCACACTCTGTGACGTCATCACGGCGAAGCATTGGCCGCGTAGCGGCCATTGCGAGCCGCTGACGTCACCACGCACGAGCAATGGCCGCGAAGCGGCCATTGCGAGTCGGTGGCCGAAAATAGAACCAGAGGCTCGGCCACAAATTTAGCGATGTACCGCTGAGGTAGCGCGAGCAATGGCCGCGAGGCCATTGCGAGTCGCTACCTCAGCCGCCCTGTGCCCCTGTGCCCCTGTGCCTCAGTGCCTCAGTGTGCCCCTCTGCCTCCCGCTCCGAACCTGTGCCCCTGTGCCCCAATGCCCCTGTGCCCAAGTGCCCCTGTGCCCCTGTCACCCCCGCCATCCCCTGTGCCTCAGTGCCCCTGTGCCTCCCGCTCCGAAGCAGCTGCTGTCAGCACATGCTGATACAGTGCTCCGGAGCCTGTGCCCCTGTGCCCCAATGCCCCTGTGCCCCTGTGCCCCTGTCACCCCCGCCATCCCCTGTGCCCCTGTGCCTCTGTGCCCCTGTGCCCCTGTGCCCCTGTGCCCCTGTGCCCCTGTGCCTCTGTGCCCCTGTGCCCCTGTGCCTCTGTGCCCCTGTGCCCCTGTGCCCCTGTGCCTCTGTGCCCCTGTGCCCCTGTGCCTCTGTGCCCCTGTGCCTCTGTGCCCCTGTGCCCCTGTGCCTCTGTGCCCCTGTGCCTCTGTGCCCCTGTGCCCCTGTGCCTCTGTGCCCCTGTGCCTCTGTGCCCCTGTGCCTCTGTGCCCCTGTGCCCCTGTGCCCCTGTGCCTCTGTGCCCCTGTGCCCCATTGCCCTGTGGATTACCGCAACCGCGCCGCATATTAACTCGCTGGCTCAGTGCGAGCACTTGCGGCGCGGTTGCGGTAAAACCCATAAGGATTACCGCAACCGCGCCGCATTGCGAGTCGCTGGCTGAGTGCGAGCACTTGCGGCGCGGTTGCGGTAAAACCCATAAGGATTACCGCAACCGCGCCGCATTGCGAGTCGCTGGCTGAGTGCGAGCACTTGCGGCGCAGTTGCGGTCAAACCCATAAGGATTACCGCAATTGCGCCGCAAGTGCCAGTTGCGGCGCGGTTGCGGTAATCCCCATAGAAAGTATAGGGGGACTTGCGGCAGGTGCGGCAAGTGCGGTTTTGCCGCACCTGCCGCAAGTCCCCCTATACTTTCTATGGGGATAACCGCACCGCAGATGCGGTTTTTTAATAAAATAACATAATTTTAATTAAAAAAAAATACAAAATAATAAATAAATTTAATAATAATAATCCTAAAAAAAATAATTAAAATAAATAATAAAATAATAATAAAAAAAAAAAAAAAATTACATTAACATATTAATTACATTAATTTATTAAAATATAAGTATTGGACCCCCCCAAAAGTATTGGACCCCCCCAAAAAAATTATGTGACCCCCCCAAAAATCCCCATAGAAAGTATAGGGGGACTTGCGGCAGGTGCGGCAAGTGCGGTTTTGCCGCACCTGCCGCAAGTCCCCCTATACTTTGTATGGGGATTACCGCAACCGCACCGCAGATGCGGTTTTTTTAATAAAATAACAATTTTAATACAAAAAAAGTCACTTAAAATACAAAATAATAAATAAATTTAATAATAATAATCGTCAAAAAAAAAAATAAAAATAAATAATAAAATAAAAAATAATAATAAAAAAAAAAAAAAAAAAAAAATTACATTAAGATATTAATTACATTAATTTATTAAAATATAAGTATTGGACCCCCCCAAAAGTATTGGACCCCCCCAAAAAAATTATGTAACCCCCCCAAAAATCCCCATAGAAAGTATAGGGGGACTTGCGGCAGGTGCGGCAAGTGCGGTTTTGCCGCACCTGCCGCAAGTCCCCCTATACTTTGTATGGGGATTACCGCAAACGTACCGCAGATGCGGTTTTTTAATAAAATAACATAATTTTAATACAAAAAAAATCACTTAAAATACAAAATAATAAATAAATTTAATAATAATAATCGTAAAAAAAATTATAAAAATAAATAATAAAATAAAAAATAATAATAAAAAAAAAAAAAAAAAAAAAATTACATTAAGATATTAATTACATTAATTTATTAAAATATAAGTATTGGACCCCCCCAAAAGTATTGGACCCCCCCAAAAAAATTATGTAACCCCCCCAAAAATCCCCATAGAAAGTATAGGGGGACTTGCGGCAGGTGCGGCAAGTGCGGTTTTGCCGCACCTGCCGCAAGTCCCCCTATACTTTGTATGGGGATTACCGCAAACGTACCGCAGATGCGGTTTTTTAATAAAATAACATAATTTTAATAAAAAAAAAAATCACTTAAAATACAAAATAATAAATAAATTTAATAATAATAATCGTAAAAAAAATTATAAAAATAAATAATAAAATAAAAAATAATAATAAAAAAAAAAAAAAAAAAAAAAAAATTACATTAAGATATTAATTACATTAATTTATTAAAATATAAGTATTGGACCCCCCCCAAAAGTATTGGACCCCCCCAAAAAAAGTATGTGACCCCCCAAAAAAAGTATCTGACACCCCCAAAAAAGTATGTGACCCCCCCCAAAAAAATATGTCACCCCCCAAAAAAATGATGTGACCCCCCAAAAAAATTATGTCACCCCCCAAAAAAAATATTGGACCCCCCCAAAAAAGTATGTCACCCCCCCAAAAAACTATGTGACCCACCCAAAAAAGTATGTGACCCCCCAAAAACTATTCACACCCCCCCGAAAAGTCCTCACACCAGCTATAACTACTATAATCAAATTAATGCACATTCTAGACACCCGATGCATTTGCATCGGGCTCACAGCTAGTCAATATATAAAATGAATTAACCAGACTGCATAACTATATGAACTGCATAAAGGAAAAAAAGTCCAAACACCAAAATTAAGTTTTTTTGGTTGCGGCAACATTGCTATAAAATGCAATAACAGATGATCAAAATATCACATCTACCCAAGAATGGTATCATTAGAAACGTCAGCTCAAGAGGCAAAAAATAAGCCGTCACACAGCCCCAGATCCTGAATAATGAGAACGCTACGGGTCGTGCAAAAAGTGTGATTCTTTTTTTCTTTTCAAACTTCTGAATTTTTTTCACCACTCAGATAACAGTAAAAGTAACATGTTTGGTATCTATGAACTTGTACTGACCCAAGGCATCATACCGAGACGTCAGTGTTACCATATAGTGAACATGGTGAATAAAAACCCCCAAAAAAATGGGTAATTGCACTTTTTTTTCAATTTCACCGCACTTGGAATTTGTTTCCCATTTTCTTGTACACTATATGGTAAAATAAATGATTGCATCTGAAAGTACAACTCGTCCCGCAAAAAACAAGCCGTCATATGTCTATACTGACGGAAAAATAAAAAAAAGTTATGGCTCTTGGAAGTCGGGGAGCAAAAAACAAAAACAGAAAACAAAAAATTGCCGGGTGGTGAAGGGGTTAAAATTGCACCAAAAACCAATGAGTCAAAACGTCTGCCAGCAAAGTGAATGGGATTTACAATTTGCTGTTCAGACGTTGCGTTAGTGGAGTAGAGAGCGCATCCAGGAAATAATGAGCATGTCGTTAATTTGTGCGGTGTTTTTCTAGGGTACTTTTTGCACCACTAGCATCCAATTATTTACCCCCCCGGCAATCCCACAGTGATCCCCAGTGATGTCTTTCTCCCAGGCACCGGCAGGTCCTGTCTGTGAGTAGTATGGTACTTTAGGACCTGTGCACCAAGTGACTCACCATGTGACTCAGTCACATGGTGCACAGGTCCTAAAGTACCATACTACTCACAGACAGGATCTGCCCATGCCTGGGAGAAAGACATCACTGGGGATCACAGTGGGATCGAGGGTACGAAAGTGTGTGTGTGTTTCTTTGTGTATTTGTCTGTTTGTGTGTCTGTCTGTGTTCCTCTAAAATGGAGCAAAAAAGCAGCACGAATGGATAATACTTTCTTGCAAAAAGCAGATCTGTGCAGAACCTGCACCAAAAACGGATCAATAATAAACAGAACACTGTCTGCACGTAGCCTTAATTTGACACATCTTAACCCCTTAAGAGCAGACACAATTTTGGTCTTAAGGGATGTGACACTTGCGGCACCCCTGCAGGGATTGCGACAGGACCCGCCGATGCAGGGAAGGATGTACTCCTTGGCACACACAGCATGCAACACATTCCCACCCCAGACCTGAAGGGGGAGCTCTACTTGCTGCCTTAAGCAAGATCCCCTTTAAAGATCCAGATCTGAGGGAGGAGTTAGTTCAGTCAGTCAAGGCATTCAGTCAGTTCAGTTAAGGGCAGTCAAGCCAGGAGTTCAGTAAGGAACTGAAAGGAACTGGTTGCTGGGACCAAGCCAGGCCCAGTACCAGGAAAGACTGATCCGAGCTGTGCAACGCCATAGGGAGAGGGACGGAGGCCAGTGGGAGAATTAAGAAGAAGAAGGGAACATAGCTAGTTACCCTTGAAGTCAACCCGGACACCGGAGTCCGTACCTGCTATCTGCTATATTTCCATTTGTAGCAGAGAAATCCCAGAAAAAACAGGAGGATTTAGTCCCCCTGGGCTCAGGAGAAAGTAAAGGCTCGAACTAGATCAAAAAGAAGGATCAGGGCCCTAGAGAAAACAGGGATCCCAAGAAAAGGTCCTTAATTTCAGCTTTGGAGCAGACTCCTGAGGAGAAAGAGCGGTAGATCAAGCTTCAGGCAGATCTCACCCCAACCTTTGCACACACTGGCAGAGGAGACCTCACAACCCTCCAAGGTGAACATCCCTAACTGCATCGGCCACCTGGTTACCCTCCTGGACCGTACCTGCTACCGAACATCAGTAAAAAGGTATCGAAACAGAGACTATTGTGTGTGTGTGCCTGATTCACTGCCGCCTGCAGCACCTACACAGAGCTGAAAACTACTACTCCTCTCATCCACCCCGCTGCCCTGAGGTAAAGCTCCGCCTGTGGGGAGCTGTACTACCACTGCTGCATCAACATCACCTCAGTGGCCGGCTGCAGCGCTGGTAACCACATCACCAGGTACCACAGATGGCGTCATGTATCATCCCCCATCATCATCACCCCCATCAGCCATTGAGTGCCCAGGGCATGGAACCAGGAACCGACTGGCCGTGATTCCCTCCCCCGACATCCCGATTCCGAGTAAACCCTTCCCTGCCGGCCCGACTCACACTAAATGTGGCAGATTAAAGTATAGCCTCTCAAAGTCCACACCCAGTACAATCATCAAGTTCTCAGGCAGAACTTTTTCTTAGATTTAAGGCTATGTAGGTATTTTAAAAGGAACCTGTCAGCAGATTTTTGCTAGTGCTGGTCAGCCATCAGACATTTCCTGTATGGCAATCTGCGGCATTCTGATTCCGGTTGCAGAGGGTGCAATAATAACCAGGCCCGTACGGGAGGGGGGCGCTTCCAGCCCTAGTGTGGCGCCCCGCTAAGATGGCGTCACAGAGGGGTACTGCACCCGTAAAAGAGGTGCAGATACTCCAGCTGCAGGTGGACTCTAGGATGGTGGGTGGTACCCTATTACAACACTCCCACACTAGTTTACATGGTGGGAGGTTACCCGGGAGGGAATAAAATCACCTCTAGGGGGAACAAGAAGGGTCCTTGAGAGAGGGCTTTGTGAGCTTTGAGGTTTTTGCTGCTAGGTCTCTCAGCTGAGGGACCAAGAGGAGAGATGGAGGAAGAAGAAAAGGCTTAAAGAAAGAAAGCTTCTCCAGGAGCAGAGAGCCAAAGGGTGTGAGGAACTTGGGGAAGTTTATCCCAGATAACTTACCGGGCACCGGAGCCCGTGTGGCACCCCATGGGTTAATGTGCCACAATAACACCACATGGGTTCTCTCCCCACTACACACTGACAAACACTAGCACCTCTGGGCCAGGAGGGGGAGCACAACCTGCTCCTTAAATACTCCAGCTCATGAGGAAGTAGCTCAGAAGTGCAGTACGGGACAGTACTGTGAAGAGCACAGTTAGAGCAGAGTTAGCTCAGTGCAGGCCCAGCAAGGGTCGGAGGAACAGGAGAACTACAGACTGAGGAACACATCTGGGAGCTGGAGTGATACCTTCACTTGCCCCAGAAGAGCGCACAGAACGGACACCGGATCCGGTACTGTGTCTGGCACCCACAGCACAGTGAATCCAGGAACAGTGGGATTTCTAGATGCCCATAGTACCAGTGCAAAGCAACACGGAGGGGTCAGCACAGCACAGAGGACTCAAGTTGCCTAGCCAAGTGGTACCAGCAGAACACAGAGAAAGAGGGAGAAGTCCCAGCAGCTCAGCTAGACGCAGCAGCCAGGACACACACACAGCATAACACAAGGAAGCTGATGACCCGGACAGGGTGGGAAGAGAGCTTAGCCCCATTACAGACTCCGTGGACTATAAACTGCAACAACATCTGCAGTAAAGCTTTGGAAAACAGCAAAACTGTGAGTCTGTGTATTGATTGCAACCTTTGCCCTACATCCAGCAACAGAGAGCTCCCACCTGCAGAGCTACAAGCCTGCCAGCTCTGCACACAGAATAGAAGAAGCTGCAGCATCAGGAGAAAAGGAGAATTGCACCTTTGACTACAAAACGTGAGTGTGTGTTCTTTAACCCCGTCTCCACCATCCATATCCATCATAGACTATAACATCACTGCCCCGGGGAATACAGTTGTACCCACAGGAACTATACCATCTATCCTGCCAGTACATCGTCCCCGGAGGTTCTGCAGCAGCGGCGGCCCCCTTTCTGGCCGCATATAGTGGGTGGCGTCACGATAAACTATTCTCCCCTGTACATACACCCTTTTATTTGCCAGGGCCCAGGACATGGTCCGGACCAGGACCACCCGTGACTTCCCCCCAGTATCAGACACGGTCCAGTACCGAGTACCCTCGTCCCAGTGGGCTCGACACCCGCACCTGTGGGATACTTTAGGACCACAGAGAATCCGGAGTCCCGTGGAGTCTACAATTTTCCCGGGCACCTGAGCAGACTGAAAGAGGGTAGTAGACACTGCCAAAGGAAAGAGCGGACAGCCAGCAGAGGGTTACCCGACGGCGGCAAGGGTGAGAGAAGGAAGGAGGTCGGACAGATTTCAAGCGTCACTGCTAGCACCAGTTCACATTGTGTCTTGAGTGCTGCGCATTTTTTTTTTTTATTTTTTACTTTGTGTACGCTGTCACCCACAAAGCTGTTCATGGTGCGGCACCTCCTTACCTCTCCACTCTCATCTCTGTCTACCACCCCACCCGTCCCCTTCGCTCTGGATGCGACCTCAGACTAACATCGGCATTAATCCGAACCTCCCATTCCCGACTCCAAGACTTCTCTCGAGCTGCACCGATCCTCTGGAATGCTCAACCCCAAGAAATTAGGACCATCCATAACTTGCATAGCTTCAGATGCTCCCTAAAAACACACCTCTTCAGGGCGGCCTATCCTTCTCCCTAACAGTAGTCATTTAGACTTAAGATATTCATTGTTATAAGCCCTGTACTTTGTGTTCCCATCCCGTCTTAGATTGTAAGCTCCTTCGAGCAGGGTCACCTTTATTTTTTCCTTTTTATTGTATTTCCTACGTTGATTCTATGATTATTGTATGTAACTACTGTTATGTATTACCTACCATTCTGTATTGTATATTTTTCTTACATGTACCATTGTACTGTAAAGCGCTGCGGAATATGTTGGCGCTATACAAATAAAGTTTTATTATTTTTTATTATTATTATTATTATTATAAGATATGGAGTTGCTGGCTCCATGCCTGCACTTAGCACCCTCATCACCCACAGGTGGTCTGAGGTTGAGATGGTGTCCACCCACCTAACAGTGGGACAGGGAGGAAAAGGAGGACAGCGATGTCAGCATAGGACTCATCAGACCTGGGGGCACTGTGACGTGGTTGGTGAGCAAACAGACATTGGCCAATGTATGTACTAAGAGCCTCAGAAAATAAAGATTAATAATAATTAGTGATGAGCGAGTACTAAAATGCTCGGGTGCTCGAAGCTCGGGCCGAGCATCCCGAGATACTCGTGTACTCGGCCCGAGTAACGAGCCCAATGTTATCCTATGGGAGACACGAGTATTTTTATGAAATGACTGCCGGCAGCATGTAGAAACCCTAAAAATGTCACAAAAGTCTCAGAAGAGTGCTGAAATGACATGGCAACACCATGGGGAAGACCCTGGAAGCATTTCTCACTCAAAAGTCACAGCTGTGAACAATGTTGTCCGAGTTTCACGCCAATTTTACGGAGTGTCCAGAAAACCTTCCAAAATGACACCAAAATGAATATTTAGGGTGGAAATGTTAAGGGCACATACCCAATAGTGAGATACAGCTGGTGTATGTTACTTTTTGTGATTACATGAAAGATTTTACGTGAAAACATTGTGCGGCACTCCGATGACCCTGACAAGAGACGTACATGAAGCCCTGTCTAGAAATAATGTGCCCATTTTGAAGAACTGGGTCTATTGTAGTATCTTCCTTTGCCAGGGCAGTCCAAAATTGGGAGGTTCACCAATGCCCCTGGATACAGACATGCAGGATGGCCTGTAAACAAGAACTGGGTGTATTGTAGTATAGCCCATTGGCCAGGGCAGCCAAAAATTGGGAGGTTCAACAATGACCCATGCTTACAGACATGTAGTAGGGCCTGTAACCCTCAAGTGGGTGTATTGTAGTATAGCCCTTTGGTCAGGGCAGCCAAAAATTGGGAGGTTCAACAATGACCCATGCTTACAGACATGTAGTAGGGCCTGTAACCCTCAAGTGGGTGTATTGTAGTATAGCCCTTTGGCCAGGACAGCCAAAAATTGGGAGGTTCAACAATGACCCATGCTTACAGACATGTAGTAGGGCCTGTAACCCTCAAGTGGGTGTATTGTAGTATAGCCCTTTGGCCAGGGCAGCCAAAAATTGGGAGGTTCAACAATGACCCATGCTTACAGACATGTAGTAGGGCCTGTAACCCTCAAGTGGGTGTATTGTAGTACAGCCCTTTGGTCAGGGCAGCCAAAAATTGGGAGGTTCAACAATGACCCATGCTTACAGACATGTAGTAGGGCCTGTAACCCTCAAGTGGGTGTATTGTAGTATAGCCCTTTGGCCAGGGCAGCCAAAAATTGGGAGGTTCAACAATGACCCATGCTTACAGACATGTAGTAGGGCCTGTAACCCTCAAGTGGGTGTATTGTAGTATAGCCCTTTGGTCAGGACAGCCAAAAATTGGGAGGCTCCTCTTTGTCCCTGGATAGAGACGTGCAGGAGGGCCTGTTAACAAGAACTGGGTGTATTGTAGTATAGCCCTTTGGTCAGGGCAGCCAAAAATTGGGAGGTTCAACAATGACCCATGCTTACAGACATGTAGTAGGGCCTGTAACCCTCAAGTGGGTGTATTGTAGTATAGCCCTTTGGTCAGGACAGCCAAAAATTGGGAGGCTCCTCTTTGTCCCTGGATAGAGACGTGCAGGAGGGCCTGTTAACAAGAACTGGGTGTATTGTAGTATAGCCCTTTGGTCAGGGCAGCCAAAAATTGGGAGGTTCAACAATGACCCATGCTTACAGACATGTAGTAGGGCCTGTAACCCTCAAGTGGGTGTATTGTAGTATAGCCCTTTGGTCAGGGCAGCCAAAAATTGGGAGGTTCAACAATGACCCATGCTTACAGACATGTAGTAGGGCCTGTAACCCTCAAGTGGGTGTATTGTAGTATAGCCCTTTGGCCAGGGCAGCCAAAAATTGGGAGGTTCAACAATGACCCATGCTTACAGACATGTAGTAGGGCCTGTAACCCTCAAGTGGGTGTATTGTAGTATAGCCCTTTGGTCAGGGCAGCCAAAAATTGGGAGGTTCAACAATGACCCATGCTTACAGACATGTAGTAGGGCCTGTAACCCTCAAGTGGGTGTATTGTAGTATAGCCCTTTGGCCAGGGCAGCCAAAAATTGGAGGTTCAACAATGACCCATGCTTACAGACATGTAGTAGGGCCTGTAACCCTCAAGTGGGTGTATTGTAGTATAGCCCTTTGGTCAGGACAGCCAAAAATTGGGAGGCTCCTCTTTGTCCCTGGATAGAGACGTGCAGGAGGGCCTGTTAACAAGAACTGGGTGTATTGTAGTATAGCCCTTTGGTCAGGGCAGCCAAAAATTGGGAGGTTCAACAATGACCCATGCTTACAGACATGTAGTAGGGCCTGTAACCCTCAAGTGGGTGTATTGTAGTATAGCCCTTTGGCCAGGGCAGCCAAAAATTGGGAGCTTCAACAATGACCCATGCATACAGACATGTAGTAGGGCCTGTAACCCTCAAGTGGGTGTATTGTAGTATAGCCCTTTGGTCAGGGTAGACAAAAATTGGGAGGTTCAACAATGACCCATGCTTACAGACATGTAGTACGGCCTGTAACCCTCAAGTGGGTGTATTGTAGTATAGCCCTTTGGCCAGGGCAGCCAAAAATTGGGAGGTTCAACAATGACCCATGCATACAGACATGTAGTAGGGCCTGTAACCCTCAAGTGGGTGTATTGTAGTATAGCCCTTTGGTCAGGGCAGCCAAAAATTGGGAGGTTCAACAATGACCCATGCTTACAGACATGTAGTAGGGCCTGTAACCCTCAAGTGGGTGTATTGTAGTATAGCCCTTTGGCCAGGGCAGCCAAAAATTGGGAGGTTCAACAATGACCCATGCTTACAGACATGTAGTAGGGCCTGTAACCCTCAAGTGGGTGTATTGTAGTATAGCCCTTTGGTCAGGACAGCCAAAAATTGGGAGGCTCCTCTTTGTCCCTGGATAGAGACGTGCAGGAGGGCCTGTTAACAAGAACTGGGTGTATTGTAGTATAGCCCTTTGGTCAGGGCAGCCAAAAATTGGGAGGTTCAACAATGACCCATGCTTACAGACATGTAGTAGGGCCTGTAACCCTCAAGTGGGTGTATTGTAGTATAGCCCTTTGGTCAGGACAGCCAAAAATTGGGAGGGTCCTCTTTGTCCCTGGATAGAGACGTGCAGGAGGGCCTGTTAACAAGAACTGGGTGTATTGTAGTATAGCCCTTTGGTCAGGGCAGCCAAAAATTGGGAGGTTCAACAATGACCCATGCTTACAGACATGTAGTAGGGCCTGTAACCCTCAAGTGGGTGTATTGTAGTATAGCCCTTTGGTCAGGGCAGCCAAAAATTGGGAGGTTCAACAATGACCCATGCTTACAGACATGTAGTAGGGCCTGTAACCCTCAAGTGGGTGTATTTTAGAATAGCCCTTTGGTCAGGGCAGCCAAAAATTGGGAGGCTCCTCTTTGTCCCTGGATAGAGACGTGCTGGAGGGCCTCAAAACATTTTTCACATAGAAAAGATGCGGGTATCCTGTCTTTGTAATGCCCATTCAAAAAGAATGGGCGTAAAAATTTACCACTGTGGGTATACCTGAAACTACAGCCAAACTATTGTAACGGTCATCATGGTGCCACATGAGGAGAAGGAGGAGCAGTCCAGCGATTAGCCAAGGAATAGGAAGACAACGTGGTGGATGATCCAGTAGCTTACCCAACCTGGCAGGAGTATATGCAGAGCGAGGACAGCAGTGCACAGGGGGAGGGAGGCATAGCATCCCAACAGGCAGTACGAAGCAGGGTCGGGTACGCAGGCATAAGGCAGGCAACCGTTCCCCGGAACAACAACACGACGCAAGGTGCCTGTTCAAATGTTAGGTCTTCCCGAGTCTGGCAGTATTTTCAGTTGGCTCCAGATGACTCTAAAAAGGCCATTTGCAACACCTGCCATGCCAGCATCAGCAGGGGTACGAAAAGTAGCAGCCTGACCACCACTAGCATGATCAGGCACATGTCAGCCAAGCACACGACTTTGTGGAAACTACAACAGAGTCGAGAAGCGGTGCTTGCTGATGTCACTGCTACGTCTTTGCCTGTTGTGCGTGCGAGCCAATCCCCTGTCCATGCTGGCCGCGAACAAGCCTCCGTCCCTGCACCTGAAGTTGCCCACGTCCAAATTACACCACCATCAAGCACGTTCTTTTCCCAGCGCAGTGTTCAATTATCCATTCAGCAAACATTTGAACGCAGGCGCAAATACGCTGCCAACGCCCCACATGCCACAGTCCTGAATGATCACATTTCGCGACTCATAGCGCTACAAATGTTGCCTTTCCGGCTGTTGTAGACGGAAGCATTCCGCGACCTGATGCCGGCTGCTGTCCCACGTTACTCGGTCCCCAGCCGCCACTATTTCTCCAGATGTGCCGTCCCCGCATTGCATAACCACGTGTCCAACAGCATCACACGTGCCCTGAACAACGCTGTTTCAGCCAAAGTCCACCTAATAATAATAATAATAATACAGCTTTATTTATATAGCGCCAACATATTCCGCAGCGCTTTACAATGTAGGGTTAGAGTACAGAAAATATAATACAGTAAGTAATTACAGTACAGACCAAATACAGTAGAATAATTGGATACAAAACAATAGGCATAGAATCAATGTAAAAAAGAAAATACAAAAAATAAAGCAAGAAATGAAGGTGACCCTGCTCAAAAGAGCTTACAATCTACAACGGGATAGGGGTTGCACAAGGTACAGGGGCTTATTGCACTGATGGTCCAGGCATCTTGAGGAAATGGGGCATAGAACTAAGCTTACATGGATGGTCATTATACAGTCTGTGTAGACCTTTTTGGTTTGGTGGAGTTTGTAGAAGAGTAATGTCCAGAGGGATAGCCCACTATCTACAGTACAAAGGACTTCTATTAGGGAGTATGATAGCCCGCCTTAAAAAGATGCTTTTTTAGGGATCGTCTGAAGCCATGCAAGTTGTGGATAGACCTGATTTCTTTTGGTAAAGCATTCCAGAGGTTTGGTGCAGCTCTGGAGAAGTCTTGGAGCCGGTACTGGGAGGATCGGATTATTACCGATGTCAGTCGAAGGTCATTTGAGGAACGTAGAGCGCGAGTGGGGTGATAGACAGAGATGAGGGAGGAGAGGTAGGGGGGTGCTGCACTGTGAATAGCTTTGTGGGTGATAAGAAGCAATTTGAATTGGATGCTGTAGTATACGGGCAGCCAGTGCAATGACTGGCACAGAGCAGAGGCATCTGAGTAACGATTGGCCAGATGGGTGATCCTGGCTGCTGCATTAAGGATGGACGGGAGAGGAGAAACTGTGGTGAGGGGGAGGCCGCTTAATAGAGAATTGCACTAGTCAAGGCGGTAATGGATTAGGGCCACGGTGAGGGTTTTTGTTGTTTACAGGGTGAGAAAGGGACGGACTCTGGAGATATTCTTCAAGTGTAAGTGACATGAGCAGACGAGACATTGTGTGTGGGAGGAGGAGAGATCGGTGTCAAACATAACACCCAGACAACGAGCCTGCTGCCTAGGCATTATCGTGGTGCCACAAACTGAGAGAGAGATGTCCGATTTAGGGAGGTTAGTGGATGGGTGGAGCAGAAGAAGTTCAGTTTTGGAAAGGTTTAGTTTCAAATAGAGAGTGGACATGATATTGGAAACTGGAGGTAGACAGTCATTGCTGTTCTTTAATACCGCAGGGGTAAGGTCAGGGGCTGAAGTGTATAACCACAGACACGTGGACAAGTGCTTGTGGGCAAGGCCGCTACATCTCCTTGACAAAACACTGGGTTAATATTGTGGAGGCTCTGACACAGTCTGATCGAGGGACGGAACACGTCCTTCCCACACCAAGGATAGCAGGCCCTACCTCTGTCAGGGTTTCACCGACACTCTACAGCTCCGGAATGTCATGCTCTTCAGCGTCCTCCTCCTCCTCCTGCTCATCCTCATCCACTGTACCCTCCACACCAGTCCCAAGCTGGAAGCACTGCAGCACTGCCTCTGCGAAGCGTCAACAGGCTGTGCTGAAGCTAGTCTGCATAGGTGACAAACCCCACAATGCAGAAGAGGTGTGGACAGCTCTGAAACAGCAGGCAGATCACTGGCTCACACCTCTGAACCTAAAGCCAGGAAAGGTCGTGTGTGACAATGGACGGAACTTGGTGGCAGCTTTGAGGCGAGGCCAGCTGACGCATGTTCCATGCGTGGCCCACGTGCTCAACCTGGTGTTTCAGAGGTTTCTAAAGTCATACCCAGAGCTGTCTGAACTGCTGGTAAAAGTTCGCCATCTGTCTGCACATTTTCGCAAGTCACCTGCTGCTTCAGCCGACCTTTGCGGATTTCAGCGCCGTTAGCGTCTTACGGCCCACAGACTGGTGTGTGATGTCCCCACGCGTTGGAATTCAACTCTGCACATGTTGGTCAGGATATGTGAGCAGAAGAGGGCAGTTGTTGACTACCTGCATCACCTAAGCCGTCGGGAAAATGGTTCAAACTCCACACATAACACCTGAGGAGTGGAGATGGATGTCGGACCTATGTACCGTCCTCCAAAACTTTTAGGACTCCACCCAGATGGTGAGCTGTGATGACGCCATTATTAGCGTCACCATACCACTACTCTGCCTTCTAAAATGGTCTCTGCTAAAAAACAAAGAGGATGCATTGCAGGCCGAGCGCGATGACTTGGAGCAAGAAACAGTAGTGGGTGTGGGTGAAAACACAGAGTCCAGCCTCATCTCATCACAACGTGCAGTGGAGGACTATGACGGGGAGGAGGAGTATGAAGACATGGAGCAACTCTCTGGCCAAATTGAGGATATGACATGCACACCAGTGATACCCTCGATTCAGCGTGGCTGGGCAGAGGACAGGGGAGATGAGGAGGAGGAGGAGGAGGAGGACAGCATGTTCAGTCATCGTGTTGGTCTGGATACTAAAGTGATGGGTGTTAAGAGTCTGGCGCACATGGCTGACTTTATGGTAAGCTGCCTGCCTCGTGACCCTCGCGTTCAGAACATCTTGGCCGACAATCAGTACTGGTTGGCAACACTGTTAGACCCACGGTACAAGGAGAAATTAATGTCTGTCATTCCTGAGGCGGAGAGGTCAGCCAAAACGCAGTAGTTCCAGAAGGCCATAGTCACGGAAGTAGGCTAATCATTCCCCTCACAAAACGCTAGCGGCATAGGTGAGGAATCGGTGGACAACCAAGGCGTTCGGCCGAGAGGGGCACAAGTCCAATCCGCCAAAGGTAGGGGAACAGTCTTTAGGAGGTGGGACAGTTTTCTTAGCCCCTCACGTACCACAGCCCCTGAGGTGCGGGGTAGTGCCACAAGAAATGCTAAGTTTGGTCAGATGCTGAAGGAGTACCTTGCCGATCGAACAACTGTACTGCGAGATTCCTCTGTGCCTTACAATTATTGGGTCTCCAAGCTGGACACGTGGCATGAATTGGCTCTCTACGCCTTGGAAGTCCTGGCCTGCACTGCCGCTAGCATTTTGTCATAGCGTGTTTTCAGAGCTGCAGGTGGAATCATTACTGATAAACGCAACCGCCTGTCAACTGAAAATGCTGACCGGCTGACTGAGATCAAGATGAACAAGGGTTGGATTGGGCCAGACTTCACCACACCACCAACAAATGACAACTGAATTTAAATTTTGTAATGGGAATTTGCCATGTACCTCCACTGACCCATGGGTACACACTTCTGGACTTCCGAGTGTCCAAGTGTGGGATCAGTAATGTCCGTGGACGTGCACTCAGCCAGTTGGTAGGAAGGAGGATCAGGTTGGTAAATGTGCAGTGCAGTATCACGGCTACTGACAATTGACCGTGTGGAAGACAGGGTGTTTGTGGAGGTGCCAATCAGACTTGAAGCATTATCCGCTATCCAAGTAACAAGCTGTTGACACTAGTGTTGGTTCAAGAGCGTAGTACTGCAGCGGGCCCCAACAATTTTGGACAGGACGTGTGAGCGAGTAGATGTGCCACTTTATTGTTGCGAAATTAGTGCTTGCACACGACCTCGGCCTCTGCCTGCACCACCATCACGTTCACCTCCTTGTTCCTTGCCAACGCCCTTGCGCATTTTGCTTGTATACTGCGACAACAGTCACAGGAGAGGATTTTAGTCCCTAACCTGTATCAAGGTATGACGTACACCAGTCTGGTGACTGTTCAGATCACAAGAGATTAGGATTTTAGTTCCCTAACCTGTATCAAGGTAATCAAGGTATGACGTACAACAGTCTGGTGACTTGAATGGTTTTAGGAGAGGATTTTATTCCCTAACCTGTATCAAGGTATGACGTACAACAATCTGCTGACTTGAATGGTTTTAGGAGAGGATTTTAGTCCCTCACCTGTATCAAGGTATGACATACAACAGTCTGGTGACTGTAATGCTTTCAGGAGAGGATTTTAGTCCCTAACCTGTATCAAGGTATGACGTACAACAGTCTGGTGACTTGAATGGTTTTAGGAGAGGATTTTAGTTCCCTAACCTGTATGAACGTATCACGTACAACAGTGTGGTGACTGTTGAGATGACAAGAGTTAGGATTTTAGTTCCCTAACCTGAATAAAGGTATGACTTACAACAGTGTGGTGACTGTTGAGATGACAAGAGTTAGGATTTTAGTTCCCTAACCTGAATAAAGGTATGACTTACAACATGTGGTGACTGTTGAGATGACAAGAGTTAGGATTTTAGTTCCCTAACCTGAATAAAGGTATGACTTACAACAGTGTGGTGACTGTTGAGATGACAAGAGTTAGGATTTTAGTTCCCTAACCTGTATGAACGTATGACGTACAACAGTGTGGTGACTGTTGAGATGACAAGAGTTAGGATTTTAGTTCCCTAACCTGAATAAAGGTATGACTTACAACAGTGTGGTGACTGTTGAGATGACAATAGTTAGGATTTTAGTTCCCTAACCTGTAGAAACTTATGACGTACAACAGTGTGGTGACTGTTGAGATGACAAGAGTTAGGATTTTAGTTCCCTAACCTGTATGAACGTATGACGTACAACAGTGTGGTGACTGTTGAGATGACAAGAGTTAGGATTTTAGTCCCTAACCTGTATTAAGGTAGTACGTACACCTGTCTGGTGACTGTTTTGATGACAAGAGTTAGGATTTTAGTTCCCTAACCTGAATAAAGGTATGACTTACTACAGTGTGGTGACTGTTGAGATGACAAGAGTTAGGATTTTAGTTCCCTAACCTGAATAAAGGTATGACTTACAACAGTGTGGTGACTGTTGAGATGACAAGAGTTAGGATTTTAGTTCCCTAACCTGTATGAACGTATGACGTACAACAGTGTGGTGACTGTTGAGATGACAAGAGTTAGGATTTTAGTTCCCTAACCTGAATAAAGTATGACTTACAACAGTGTGGTGACTGTTGAGATGACAATAGTTAGGATTTTAGTTCCCTAACCTGTAGAAACTTATGACGTACAACAGTGTGGTGACTGTTGAGATGACAAGAGTTAGGATTTTAGTTCCCTAACCTGTATGAAACGTATGACGTACAACAGTGTGGTGACTGTTGAGATGACAAGAGTTAGGATTTTAGTCCCTAACCTGTATTAAGGTAGTACGTACACCTGTCTGGTGACTGTTTTGATGACAAGAGTTAGGATTTTAGTTCCCTAACCTGAATAAAGGTATGACTTACTACAGTGTGGTGACTGTTGAGATGACAAGAGATTAGGATTTTAGTTCCCTAACCTGAATAAAGGTATGACTTTCAACAGTGTGGTGACTTGATGGATGACAAGAGTAGAGGGTTTTAGTTCCCTAACCTGTATGAAGTATGACGTACAACAGTGTGGTGACTGTTGAGATTAAGAGATTAGGATTTTAGTTCCCTAACCTGAATAAAGGTATGACATTACAACAGTGTGGTGACTGTGAGATGACAATAGTAGAGATTTTAGTTCCCTAACCTGTAAAAGGTATGACGTACAACAGTGTGGTGACTTTGAAGATTACAAGAGTTAGGATTTTAGTTCCCTAACCTGTATGAACGTATGACGTACAACAGTGTGGTGACTGTTGAGATGACAAGAGTTAGGATTTTAGTTCCCTAACCTGTATTAAGGTAGTACTACAACGTGTTGGTGACTGTTTGATGACAAGAGTTAGGATTTTAGTTCCCTAACCTGAATAAAGGTATGACTTACAACAGTGTGGTGACTGTTGAGATGACAAGAGTTAGGATTTTAGTTCCCTAACCTGAATAAAGGTATGACTTACAACAGTGTGGTGACTGTTGAGATGACAAGAGTTAGGATTTTAGTTCCCTAACCTGTATGAACGTATGACGTACAACAGTGTGGTGACTGTTAGATGACAAGAGTTAGGATTTTAGTTCCCTAACCTGAATAAAGGTATGACTTACAACAGTGTGGTGACTGTTGAGATGACAATAGTTAGGATTTTAGTTCCCTAACCTGTAGAAACTTATGACGTACAACAGTGTGGTGACTGTTGAGATGACAAGAGTTAGGATTTTAGTTCCCTAACCTGTATGAACGTATGACGTACAACAGTGTGGTGACTGTTGAGATGACAAGAGTTAGGATTTTAGTCCCTAACCTGTATTAAGGTAGTACGTACACCTGTCTGGTGACTGTTTTGATGACAAGAGTTAGGATTTTAGTTCCCTAACTTGTAGAAACGTATGACGTACAACAGTGTGGTGACTGTTGAGATGACAATAGTTAGGATTTTAGTTCCCTAACCTGTAGAAACTTATGACGTACAACAGTGTGGTGACTGTTGAGATGACAATAGTTAGGATTTTAGTTCCCTAACTTGTAGAAACTTATGACGTACAACAGTGTGGTGACTGTTGAGATGACAAGAGTTAGGATTTTAGTTCCCTAACCTGTATTAAGGTACTACGTACACCTGTCTGGTGACTGTAATGGTTTGAAGAGAGGATTTTAGTCCCTAACCTGTATTAAGGCAGTACGTACACCTGTCTGGTGACTGTTTTGATGACAAGAGTTAGGATTTTAGTTCCCTAACCTGTATTAAGGTACTACGTACACCTGTCTGGTGACTGTAATGGTTTAAACAGAGGATTTTAGTCCCTAACCTGTATTAAGGTAGTACGTACACCTGTCTGGTGACTGTTTTGATGACAAGAGTTAGGATTTTAGTTCCCTAACCTGTATTAAGGTACTACGTACACCTGTCTGGTGACTGTAATGGTTTGAAGAGAGGATTTTAGTCCCTAACCTGTATTAAGGCAGTACGTACACCTGTCTGGTGACTGTTTTGATGACAAGAGTTAGGATTTTAGTTCCCTAACCTGTATTAAGGTACTACGTACACCTGTCTGGTGACTGTAATGGTTTAAACAGAGGATTTTAGCCCCTAACCTGTATTAAGGTAGTACGTACACCTGTCTGGTGACTGTTTTGATGACAAGAGTTAGGATTTTAGTTCCCTAACCTGTATTAAGGTACTACGTACACCTGTCTGGTGACTGTAATGGTTTGAAGAGAGGATTTTAGTCCCTAACCTGTATTAAGGTAGTACGTACACCTGTCTGGTGACTGTTTTGATGACAAGAGTTAGGATTTTAGTTCCCTAACCTGTATTAAGGTACTACGTACACCTGTCTGGTGACTGTAATGGTTTGAAGAGAGGATTTTAGTCCCTAACCTGTATTAAGGTAGTACGTACACCTGTCTGGTGACTGTTTTGATGACAAGAGTTAGGATTTTAGTTCCCTAACCTGTATTAAGGTAGTACGTACACCTGTCTGGTGACTGTAATGGTTTGAAGAGAGGATTTTAGTCCCTAACCTGTATTAAGGTACTAAGTACAAGAGTGTGGTGACTCTAATGGTCACAGAAAAGCTTGGATTTCAATCTGTATCACCCTGCCTATATCCTCCTAGATTAGTCCTGAGAAGGACTGTTCTGGTCACTGGAAATCTTGGACTCCGATCTGGATCACCCTGCCTATGTCCTCCTAGATTAGTCCTGAGAAGGACTGTTGTGGTCAGCAGCAGTTTGCAGCCCTGATCCGGATCTACCTATGAGGGCCGCAAATCTGTCCCTAATCAGCAGCAGACACTCTCCCTACACTCACTGTCTGGAAGGCTGTGTGCCGAGCACAGCGCGCCGGGACTTATAAAGGCTCGGTGACGCTGTGCAGGCCGGCCAATCACTGCTATACCACAACCAACAGGGCTGTGGCATTGCAGTGGTCTGTCAGCCAATCCCTGCACGTGGGCTGGCTCTCAAAAGAGCGCCAACATGGAGAGATGACGACCACGAGCACAGCACGAGTATCGCGAGATTACTCGGTGCTCGGCGAGTCGCCCGAGTACAGTGATACTCGTGCGAGTAACGAGTAGTGCCGAGCATGTTCGCTCAACACTAATAATAATGAGTTTTTTGAAAAAACGTACGTTTTTACATTTTTTTCTCATTTTTTGCTTGTTAGCATATGTACGATATTGGTAGTACCTGTGTGCTGCAGAGACATTTTTTCTTGGTATCTATCTATCCATCCATCATCTATTTATCTATCTATCTATCTATCTATATACGCAACAAATGGTGGTAAAAAAATGATACCCACCTGGAACTGATAAAGCACTGAAGGTAAAACCTTTTGAAACGCTGCTTTGAAACATTTTTTCTATATAGCTATCTATCTACCTATGGCGGGCGTCACACGCTACGATATATGCAAACATATCGCTGGAAAGTGCCTGATTTTGCATCGCTCCTACGACATCGTTGCATGTGACAGCATGATGTGACTACCGATAAGTGGTCAGATCGTTAATTACAGATATGGGAACCGGACCCCACATAAGACGATGTCGATCATCCAATCTGCTGCATCGTTCAGTGCGACACCGCCATAACCGATCTCCTGACCGATTTCTCCTATTCACATCATTGACAAGCATCAATCGCTGGTTGTGTGAGCGATCCCTGCACGTAACATCGCTGCTGCGTCCTGAACGTTATCTATACATGTGACACCTCACTAACCATGTGTCCACGAGCCGCACCCCTGACATCGTTATCTATACATGTGACACCTCACTAACGATGTGTCCACGAGCCGCACCCCTGACATCGTTATCTATACATGTGACACCTCACTAACGATGTGTCCACGAGCCGCACCCCTGACATCGTTATCTATACATGTGACACCTCACTAACGATGTGTCCACGAGCCGCACCCCTGACATCGTAATTGAGTTTCCACACAAAATCGTAGTGAGTGACGCCCGCCTATCAATCATATTTATCACAGACATAGTGAACCAGTTCATTCAGGGAATCAGGTCAGATTTATCAATAACTCTATGGCGGGTGTCACACACTACGATTTTGTGTGGGAACTCAATAGCGATGTCAGGGGTGCGGCTCATGGACACATGGTTAGTGCGGTGTCACATGTATAGATAACGATGTCAGGGGTGCGGCTCGTGGACACATGGTTAGTGCGGTGTCACATGTATAGATAGCGATGTCAGGGGTGCGGCTCGTGGACACATGGTTAGTGCGGTGTCACATGTATAGATAACGATGTCAGGGGTGCGGCTCGTGGACACATCATTAGCGAGGTGTCACATGTATAGATAACGATGTCAGGGGTGCGGCTCGTGGACACATGGTTAGTGCGGTGTCACATGTATAGATAACGATGTCAGGGTGCGGCTCGTGGACACATCGTTAGTGAGGTGTCACATGTATAGATAACGATGTCAGGGGTGCGGCTCGTGGACACATCGTTAGTGAGGTGTCACATGTATAGATAACGTTCAGGACGCAGCAGCGATGTTACATGCAGGGATCGCTCACACAACCAGCGATTGATGCTTGTCAATGATGTGAATAGGAGAAATCGGTCAGGAGATCGGTTATGGCGGTGTCGCACTGAACAATGCAGCAGATTGGATGATTGACATCGTCTGATATGGGGTCTGGTTCCCATATCTGTATATAACGATCTGACCACTTATCGGTAGTCACATTATGCTGTCACACGCAACGATGTTGTAGGAGCGATGCCAAATCAGGCACTTTCCAGCGATATGTTTACATATATCGTAGCGTGTGACGCCCGCCTATCTTGAATATTATTTATTTTAGACGCTTTCAACATTTTATTTTCATTTTGCTATTGATCAAAGGATGACATTTTTAATATGAGCAAACATTCATTTTCTTTACACTTCTGAGTATTCTCCTTTCATTTTTCCTTACTTTTTAACAAATCCTTGGAAAAATAAAGTATATCAAGGAAAGTCACGGAATATCAGAGAACGCAGAGATTATGATTGTCTTATTATTGGTTCTTGTGTGATATCTCTGATCTGCCTAGGATACATTTTGCACCATGTAATGTTAATCACTGTACAAATATGTTTAACATCATTTGTTATAAGCGAGAACATAATTATTGTCTGAGCTTATACAAAGAGACGACTGTTTGGGGAACTTGTGATTTTCAAAGCCAAAATTCTACAAAAACAATTAGTGTAGGCCCAGACGGCCTACAAAATGAATATTACATTAGCTTTAAAAATTCCCTTGCACCCTTTCTAACAAAGATTATTAACTCTACCTTTACTAATGAAAAAGCCATTCCAGCAGAGATGCAAGAGGCCACCATTACAGTCCTATACAAAAATAAAGGAGATGCCGATGATGTCACCAATTATCGTCCTATCTCTTTATTAAACTCAGACTTAAAGATTATAGCCAAGACAATCAACTCGCGACTCCAAAAGATTTCGCCGGGACTTCTACATAGAGATCAGGTGGGATTTATTCCCGGAAGAGAGGTACCTCTGACGCCACCAGACGTGCCATCAACCTATTATATCACGTTGAAAAATCTAAGAACCCCACTCTGTTGATAGCCGTCGACGCTGAGAAGGCGTTCGACAGAGTACATTGGGGATACTTATTTAAAACATTACAGAAATTTGGTTTTGAGGGTAATATCTTTAGTGCAATATCTTCTTTATACTCTTCTCCCTCAGCGAGAGTAATGACTAATAATGTACTCTCTGAGAAAATTATCCTAAAAAATGGCACCAGGCAAGGCTGTCCCCTCTCTCCCACCCTCTTTGATTTCTATGTGGAACCCCTGGCGGAAAAAATAAGATCTAACCACCTAATCAAAGGTATACCCTTAAATCATAACAATTATAAAATCTCATTGTTTGCTGACGACATCCTTCTTACTATCTCTGACCCCATGAACTCAATAGATCACCTGCTAAACAATATTAGCCAATTTTCTGAAGTCTGCTATTATAAGATAAATCTAAATAAAACCCAAATTCTCCACTTAAATTTAGAACCCGGAATTCTAGAGAATCTTAGGAAAAGACTCCCAATGTCCTGGGACGTGAAATATATAAACTATCTCGGAATCCAATTAACTACCCCTATCTCAACAACTATCGAAATCAATTTAAGTGCCATTTTTAAGTCCTTACAGTTAGATATTCTACATTTGTCAAAAATAGAGGTGTCTTGGCTAGGAAGAATAGCGGCATATAAAATGTGTCTCTTACCAAAGCTACTCTATATTTTCCGGTCAATCCCGATGACAATTCCGAAGAAATGGCTCCAAAAGCTACAATCTCAACTAGCGACTTTCACCTGGGCTAAAAAGAAACCAAGAGTGGCAAAACTAGTACTGGAAAAAAGCAGAAGAAAAGGCGGCTCGCACTTCCGAATATAGCCTCATACTACCACGCCACTTTAATTAAACTAAGCCAGATGTGGTGGACGAAGGATGAGGGTCCGACTTGGCTCACAATTGAAGAACCTTTACAACCTCAAGTAGGACTCGACACGACTACCCTTATCTACTTATGTAACAAGTCCAAACCACTTCCACAAATACCTACAATTAGAACCACCAGACAGGCATGGAAACTACTTCTAAAGTCCTCTATCAAATTGTACCCAACGGTCTCCCCTACTTGGATAAAAATAGATTTACTAGAACGTATGTCCCCAAAGATTAAATTGTCCTCATGGGTAGAATTGGGCATTATGTATATCTCAGACATTTTAAATAATAACAAACAACTTAAACCCTTCCAGGCATTGCAAAAGGAATATAAACTTAAAAGCACTGAAGACATAACTTGGAAGAGAATCGATAATCTAATCAGAACCCATAAACTGAATTTCCATTTACCGCAAAGCTTGATGCAAATGTTCAAATTCCCACAAGCCCTAATATTTTGGAAAACCAACTATATATATCAGAATTTCTCTCAAGACCATACTTCCCCCTCCATGCCTAATATAGCCGCTTGGGAAAAGGAATTGGGAAAAAATATCTCGCCAATTGACCTACAGCAGAATTTTGATATTGTCTACCGTTATATCCCATGCGTCTCCTTATTGGAAACTCATTACAAGATATATACGAGGTGGTACTATACTCCGGCTAAATTAGCCAA
Source organism: Allobates femoralis (assembly GCA_033576535.1). NCBI lineage: Eukaryota > Metazoa > Chordata > Amphibia > Anura > Aromobatidae > Allobates > Allobates femoralis. Next base: position 40,638,925 of record JARQOC010000005.1, read on the forward strand.
AATTAAGGACACCAACTCAGCCTTATGCTGGAGGAACTGTACACACGTTGGTAGTTTAATGCATGTATTCTGGGGTTGCAAGGTCTTACGACGTTTCTGGTCTGAAGTTGAGTCAATGATTAACTCATTAACGGGTTTACGTTTAAAACTTAATCCTACACTGGTATAATTACTCATAGGCCTAGAAAAACTTCCAACCATCCATAGACCAATTGTTACACATATACTTCTCACAGCAAAAAATGCCATTGCATCAAAATGGAGGGATTCTCTTCCTCCTACAATTGACCATCTGTCCGAAACAATAGTTTGTCATAATTCTTATGAATTAGCTTTTACTCTTAGGGATAACCTAAAACCCAAATATAAAAAAAAATGGGACTCTTGGAACCTTTTCATGACTCCTAAAGCTCAATTGTAGGTCCTGGCGTTGAATAGATTGAACTCGGTGCCAAAATTTCACTTTGTTCATTTAAACCTCTTGAGGCTGTACATACCAAGTCACTGTTACTCTGATCTCGGTATTCCCCCCCCCCCACCTATCCTCTGTCTGTTTATGAGTTATAATAAAAGTATCATTAAATACTTCTCATTTATAATTATATAATTTATAATGTTAATGTCAACTATAAATATGTCTCAGTTTAGGATGTTGTTTGTAATATATGGACTATAACACAAAAGCTAGACTGTATGATAAATGTATGCAACACTCCTGAGTTTCGCAATATGCTATTTATCTGCATGTATACCTATTTTAATATTTTTTTGTATTCTATGTGTTATACCGCCTTATGTAACCTTATAATAGTTTTTAAAATTTTAATAAAAACCATTTGAATCAAAACAATTAGTGTAGTGAGATGTAAAAGGATGATTCACACGACATCGATGAGTGCAAAGATGTGTAACTGTGGAGAGAATACATGTTAATCCTTGTATATAGAAACAAGAGCGGCACTCACCAGTCTTGTCAGTGCAGATTTTATTGAGGTTACAGCAGTGCAGGGACAGGAAGTGGAGATGCCGGACTATGGCTTGCCGTTTCATGCCCTTTGTTTTTCCACGGGTCCTGTAACATTTTTTTTTGTTTCTATATAATTGCTGGAGTTACTGGCTACACAGCTTTACTCTGCACCCCCTTTGACCTCAAGTGGTCTTCGATTGAAGTGAGTCCTCCCACATCCCATAAAAATTATAAAAATGGAGGCTTAGCTAAGTCCAAGGAAAGAGTGGCATGGTAGGACAGGGATCCATAAGACCTAAGGTTACCTTGTCGGGGTTGATGGGCAAACAGGTATTGCCCAATATGTGTACTAACAACCTTACTTTACAAAGATAAATACCGTATATAAAGAAAAATCCAAAAATGTAGTTTTTTTAAAAAAAAAATGCATGTTTTTATATTTTTTCTCAAATGCATAGGTTTTTCACTTCTATCTATCTATATGTATATGTGTCGCCCCTGCGGACCAGTTGCCACTAAATGGCATTCGAGCTGGGACTGGTAAGTCGGTCACCCCACACAAACACCCAACACATTCCCCCGATCCCAAATCTAAGTTACTTTATGTCTAGCAATGGGATAGTGGGAGGAGCCAGGTGGAGGGTATAGAGTTAGGAAGGAGCCCGGTAAGGGGTGGGAAGACAGGAACAAAAAGGAAAAACACCAACTTCACCAGTACAATGAAAGGAAGGCCATCGAACTAGGGCTAGGAGACCCGGAAGGGGTGCCCACCAAAAGCCTGTGACTGCTGGACTGCAGTTAGTGCATGGGACAGAGAGTAGAGGCCCGAGAGAAACATGAGAGGTGGTGCAGCCAAAGAGCCATCCCAGCTGCTAATCCGAGACTGGAGCCACTAGTGAATTGACTGTGAGCTGCTGTAAAAACTGTGAGCAAGAAGTTAACCTGATCAAACTCAGTACTGTGTGTGACTCTTGATTACATGTGCCCGTGAGGTGGTTACTGGATATGGCGCGCTGGCAGCAAGAAAATGCCCGAGGCGATTGAGAACATTCCCTTTCCACCTTCATCTATATCATTCCAAATGGAAGCCCTGGGGACCAGCCCTACCTGTGGAGGGCCCGAAGTCTTAGCTGCAACCACCATCCTCCCTAGAGGACCTGACTGCAGCGTTGGCTACAGCTAGCCACAGACCACTGGTGGCGTCACGACCATCTGTTAAAAACTTTACCCTTGTTTTTCCCCAATTCCATCGCCATTTATTGCCTTGCCCGGGACCACGGAGCCGGTCACGTCACCATGACACCCCGCAGCCCCAGACAATGACGAGAGGACTCGGTTCTGAGTACCCCATGGCCTCGGTGGGCGACCCATATATATACACATGATTGTCAGTGACTGTGTGCTACTGTGAACCTTTTTGTGTCTATCTATTTATCTGTCTGTCTGTCTGTCTGTCTATCTATCTATCATCCATTAACTCTATCTATTAATAATAATAATAATAATAATAATAATTTCAACATATACAACATATTCCACAGCACTTTACAATTCAGAGGGACATACACAGACAATATGAGACGATACAGAATAACAAAAATTAAAAAACCATGAGGAGTGAGGTCCCCGCTCGCAAGCTACAATCTATGAAGAAATACGGGAGGCACAAAAGGTAAATGGTAAAAGTGCAGTCAAATATGGTCCAGCCATCAATATAATAAATAGGAGATTCATGTAACGCTGCATGAATCGGTCATCGGTCGGGATTTGTACAAGTACAGATAAAGTGATATAATATGCATGCGGGACAGACAGACAGACAGTCTGCAGGTGCAGACAGATGACAAGAGGCCAGATTTGGAAGAGGGAAGATAGGAATAGTTAGATAAGTGAGGTGAGGTGATAGGCCAGTGTAAACAGATGTGTCTTTAAGGCTCGCTTAAAACTATTAGTATTGGGAATTAATTGAATTATTTTTGTTATCCCGTTCAAGAGAATTGGTGCAGCTTTTGAGAAGTCCTGGAGACGGGAGTGGGAGGTTCGAATTGTAGCTGATGTCAATCTTAGGTCACTTGCGGAATGGAGGGCACATGTAAGACAATAGACAGAGATGAAGGAAAAGATGAAGGGCGGAGCAGAACTGTGGAGGGCTTTGTGGGTCAGAGTGATAATTTTACATTGTACTCTGTAGGGGATAGGCAGCCAGTGCAATGACTGCCCTAGGATAAAGGCATGGGTGAAGAGGTTGAAGAGGAATATGATCCTGGCTGCTGCATTCAGGATGGATTGGAGAGGAGAGAGTTTAGTAAGAGGGAGACCGATTAGTTTAAAATTGCAGTAATCCAGGTGAGAATGAATAAGAGCAACAGTAAGGGTACCTTTACACGCGGCTACATTTCTAGGGTGACTACAGGTAACTTACTGGTTGCAGTGAAATCATGGAGACAAGGTTCTATCTTGTTGCTGTGTACAAATGGAATAATCTCTCCATGATTTCACTGCAACCAGTAAGTTACCTGTGGACACCCTAGAAATGTAGCCGCATGTAAAGGTACCCTAAAGATACTGTCACACATAAAGATATTGTTCACGTGTTTAGTGACGCTTTAGCGATGTCGAAACTACATTGTTGCGTGTAACACTACTAATGATCAACCATCAGGCGGCTGATTGTTTGATTTGAGGACAGGACCTCAAATCTGTCGTTGGTCGCCCTCTGGACACGCAGCATCACTGTGTGTGACATCGGAAGACCAACGATGAACGAGCTCTCTGCTCCTCACAGCCTATACTGGGAGCTCGTATCCATGGTAAACATCGGGTTACAAAGCACCACGCGGCGCTTAGTAACCCAATGTTTACCATGGTTACCAGCGATCTCCCAGGTCCACATCGCTGGTGAGTCTGGCTGTGTGACAGCTCACCTGCGATGTGAACGATGTTGTTAGCGATCTCGCTTGACTGATATCGCTAACAACAAATTGATGCATGTGACAGCACCTTTAGAGTTTTTGCAGAATCTATCTATCCATCTATCATCCAATAGCTCTATCTATCTATCTATCCCTCTATGGCGGCCATCACACACTACGATTTTGTGTGGGAACTCAATAACGATGTCAGGGGTGCGGCTCGTGGACACATCGTTAGTGAGGTGTCACATGTATAGATAACGATGTCAGGGGTGCGGCTCGTGGATACATCGTTAGTGAGGTGTCACATGTATAGATAACGTTCAGGACGCAGCAGCGATGTTACGTGCAGGGATTGCTCACACAACCAGCGATTGATGCTTGTCAGTGATGTGAATAGGAGAAATCGGTAAAGAGAACGGTTATCTCGGTGTCACACAGAACAATGCAGCAGATTGGATGGTCGACATCGTCTGATATGGGGTCCGGTTCCCATATCTGTGATTAACGATCTGACCACTTATCGGTAGTCACATCATGCTGTCACACGCAACGATGTTGTAGGAGCGATGCCAAATCAGGCACTTTCCAGCAATATTTTTGCATATATCGTAGCGTGTGACGGCCACCTATTCTATATCTATATATATACTAGATGGTGGCCCGATTCTAAAGAATCGGGTAGTCTAGAATGTATATATAGTTTATTTAGTAATAGTTAGGGGAGTGCGGTGAAATTATTTGTGTGTGTACAGGTGGGTCAGTGGTTAGCAGTGAGTGCGGTGGCTCAGTGGGTAGCAGAGTATATGGTGGCTCAGTGGTTAGCAGTGAGTGCGGTGGGTGAGTGGTTAGCAGTGAGTGCGGTGGGTGAGTGGTTAGCAGTGAGTGCGGTGGCTCAGTGGGTAGCAGTGAGGGCGGTGGCTCAGTGGGAAGCAGTGAGGGCGGTGGCTCAGTGGTCAGCAGTGAGGGCGGTGCCTCAGTGGTCAGCAGTGAGGGCGGTGCCTCAGTGGTCAGCAGTGAGGGCGGTGCCTCAGTGGTCAGCAGTGAGGGCGGTGCCTCAGTGGTCAGCAGTGAGGGCGGTGCCTCAGTGGTCAGCAGTGAGGGCGGTGCCTCAGTGGTCAGCAGTGAGGGCGGTGCCTCAGTGGTCAGCAGTGAGGGCGGTGCCTCAGTGGTCAGCAGTGAGGGCGGTGCCTCAGTGGTCAGCAGTGAGGGCGCTGGCTCAGTGGTCAGCAGTGAGGGCGCTGGCTCAGTGGTCAGCAGTGAGGGCGCTGGCTCAGTGGTCAGCAGTGAGGGCGCTGGCTCAGTGGTCAGCAGTGAGGGCGCTGGCTCAGTGGTCAGCAGTGAGGGCGCTGGCTCAGTGGTCAGCAGTGAGGGCGCTGGCTCAGTGGTCAGCAGTGAGGGCGCTGGCTCAGTGGTCAGCAGTGAGGGCGCTGGCTCAGTGGTCAGCAGTGAGGGCGCTGGCTCAGTGGTCAGCAGTGAGGGCGCTGGCTCAGTGGTCAGCAGTGAGGGCGCTGGCTCAGTGGTCAGCAGTGAGGGCGGTGCCTCAGTGGTCAGCAGTGAGGGCGGTGCCTCAGTGGTCAGCAGTGAGGGCGGTGCCTCAGTGGTCAGCAGTGAGGGCGGTGCCTCAGTGGTCAGCAGTGAGGGCGGTGCCTCAGTGGTCAGCAGTGAGGGCGGTGCCTCAGTGGTCAGCAGTGAGGGCGCTGGCTCAGTGGTCAACAGTGAGGGCGCTGGCTCAGTGGTCAGCAGTGAGGGCGCTGGCTCAGTGGTCAGCAGTGAGGGCGCTGGCTCAGTGGTCAGCAGTGAGGGCGCTGGCTCAGTGGTCAGCAGTGAGGGCGCTGGCTCAGTGGTCAGCAGTGAGGGCGCTGGCTCAGTGGGAAGCAGTGAGTGCGGTGGCTCAGTGGTCAGCAGTGAGGGCGGTGCCTCAGTGGTCAGCAGTGAGGGCGGTGCCTCAGTGGTCAGCAGTGAGGGCGGTGCCTCAGTGGTCAGCAGTGAGGGCGGTGCCTCAGTGGTCAGCAGTGAAGGCGGTGCCTCAGTGGTCAGCAGTGAGGGCGGTGCCTCAGTGGTCAGCAGTGAGGGCAGTGCCTCAGTGGTCAGCAGTGAGGGCGGTGGCTCCGTGGTCAGCAGTGAGGGCGCTGGCTCAGTGGTCAGCAGTGAGGGCGCTGGCTCAGTGGTCAGCAGTGAGGGCGCTGGCTCAGTGGTCAGCAGTGAGGGCGGTGCCTCAGTGGTCAGCAGTGAGGGCGCTGGCTCAGTGGTCAGCAGTGAGGGCGCTGGCTCAGTGGTCAGCAGTGAGGGCGCTGGCTCAGTGGTCAGCAGTGAGGGCGCTGGCTCAGTGGTCAGCAGTGAGGGCGCTGGCTCAGTGGTCAGCAGTGAGGGCGCTGGCTCAGTGGTCAGCAGTGAGGGCGCTGGCTCAGTGGTCAGCAGTGAGGGCGCTGGCTCAGTGGTCAGCAGTGAGGGCGCTGGCTCAGTGGTCAGCAGTGAGGGCGCTGGCTCAGTGGTCAGCAGTGAGGGCGCTGGCTCAGTGGTCAGCAGTGAGGGCGCTGGCTCAGTGGTCAGCAGTGAGGGCGCTGGCTCAGTGGTCAGCAGTGAGGGCGCTGGCTCAGTGGTCAGCAGTGAGGGCGCTGGCTCAGTGGTCAGCAGTGAGGGCTCTGGCTCAGTGGTCAGCAGTGAGGGCGCTGGCTCAGTGGTCAGCAGTGAGGGCTGGAGGGGGCAGAGCAGGGCTGGAGGGGGCAGAGCAGGGCTGGAGGTGGCAGAGGAGAGCGGAGGTGGCAGAGGAGAGCGGAGGTGGCAGAGGAGAGCGGAGGTGGCAGAGGAGAGCGGAGGTGGCAGAGGAGAGCGGAGGCAGGGTGGCGGAACACTTACTGGGCTGTTGGCGGGCGGCGGGCAGCGGCAGTGCTGGCGGCGGTTCCGGAGCCCGGGGGCGGAGTGTGGGCGGGGCTAGCTGCGTGATGGAGGAGCGTCAGCCGGTCTGTGGAGAGAGCGGCAGGACTGGGAGCTGTGCCGGCGGAGGCCCCACACTCGTTCCGGGCCGGTTGGCGGATGTTGGTGGGCGGTGAGCTGCAGGGCTGTGGGCGGGATGTGGGCGGCCGCAGACGGGGCTCTGTGCAGGGCCGGTGGCGCCGCTCGTGGGTCTGGTGCTTCCGGTTCCGGTGTTGGACACAGGACGGAGGCCATCACGGAAGTGGGCGTGGCCTTTTCAGGATGTGGCCTTCGGGTTTTATATATAAGATAGATATGGCCCACGTCACACACACAGATATGTGTGCAGATATTGTTGGCAGATCTCTGGTTGCAGTGAAATCATGGACACATTGCTCCATTTTGTGACTGTGTACAAATGTAACAATGTGTCCATGATTTCACTGCAACCAGTAAGTTGTTCAGAAGTTGGTGTGTGTAAAGCGGCCCTATGGATGATATATAGAAAAGGCCCAATTACACACACAGATAATTGTGCAGAGATTGTTGGCAGATCTCTGGTTGCAGTGAAATCCTGGACTCATTGTTACATTTGTACGCGGCCACAAAATGGAACCATGTGTCCATGATTTCACTGCAACCAGAGATCTGCCAACAATCTCTGCACAATTATGTGTGTGTGTAATTGGGCCTTTTCCATATATCATCCATTGTCTATCTGTCTGTGGTTGTAGGTCTTGTGTTCTTTACTCTGACTTCCCCATATGGGACTGTAGGTCCTGCACTCTATTCTCCGACCCCCATCATATGTGACTGTAGGTCCTGTGCTCTTTTCTCTGACCTCCCCCATATGTGACTGTAGATCCTGTGCTCTTTTCTCTGACCTCCCCCATGTATGATTGTAGGTCCTGTGCTCTTTTCTCTGACCTCCACCATATGTGAATGTAGGTCCTGTGCTCTTTTCTCTGACATCCCCCATATGTGACTGTAGGTCCTGTGCTCTTTTCTCTGACCTCCACCATATGTGACTGTAGGTCATGTGCGCTTTTCTCTGACCTCCACCATATGTGACTGTAGGTCCTGTGCTCTTTTCTCTGACCTCCCCCATATGTGACTGAAGGTCCTGTGCTCTTTTCTCTGACCTCCCCCATATGTGACTGTAGGTCATGTGCTCTTTTCTCTGACCTCCACCATATGTGACTGTAGGTCCTGTGCTCTTTTTTTTGTAGCCTCATTCTGTTTTCAGTAAACAATAGAATAATGGTTTTACCAAAAAGCTCCATCTTGATCTCATCTGTCCACAAGACACTTTTGCTGAAAGATTTTTGCTACCTTACGCACATTTTGGCAACCTGCAGTCTAGCTTCTTCATGTTTCTATGTCAGCATTATGCAAATTGTCACTTCAATGAAGAAGTGGATGAACTCTAGTGCCACCTATAGGTAGTCAGCAGTAGTAATTTCCTTTCATTCACATGTGTATGGATAGTTTGCACTGACAATGATGCACCCTGAGCCCGCAAGACAGCTTGAATTTCTTTGGAACTTAAATGGCGTTTATCCACCATCCAGATTATACTGCATTGCAACCTTTCATCAAATTTTCTCTGCTGTGCATGGAGATTAGCTGCAGTGCCATGGGTTGTAAACGTCTTGATTATGCTGTGCACCATGGACAAAGGAACATCAAGATCTCTGGAGATGAACTTATAACCTTAAGATTCTTGATATTGCTTCTCGCATCCTCAGACAGCTCTCTTCTTCTCTTTCTGTTCTCCATGCTTAGTGTGGCAAACACAGATACACAATGCAAAGATTGAGGCAACTTCTCTTCTTTTTATCTGGTTTCAGTTCTGACTTTCATATTGCCCACATCTGGCACTTGCCACATTGCCATAATTGAACAGGCATCACGTGATTGAAACAACGTTTGTTACCTACAAATTTGGAAAAGTGCAAACAATTTTGCCCGGTTTTTTGGACTATCTATCTATCTATCTATCTATCTATCTATCTATCTATCTATCTATCTATCTATCTATCTATCTATCTATCTTTCTATCTATCTTTCTATCTATCTATCTATCTATCTATCTATCTATCTATCTATCTATCTATCTATCTATCTATCTATCTATCATCTGTAATTCTATTTCATATGTTCCAGTCAGTAAATCTTTTTGTTACCGTCACCTCATATACTGTAATTTCCCGTTGCCCTCCTCCTCCTCTGTATATTTCGTGCATTGGTCATTGTGTACAGTGAGAAGATTTTCCTTCGGGCTCATCAGTGAAACCATCTGTGTGAAAGTGGTTGGTCTGATATAAATGGGGTGTGTGGATCCATCAAAGACCTTCCGATAGTATCTCGCTTGCCTTAATGGATGCATTTCGGATTAGACCTTGTTCCCAGCTGTTCTTTAAACAATTCCGACTTTCATCTTGGCCTGATACCAGAGAATGGCTGCATTACATATTTATGTACCACTATGTATATACTGTCCTTTTACAGCATGAGGGCTGCTTGGAAAGGATATATTGTAACATTTTGCGGGATTAATTATTTTCTTTATGATCTCTTTCAAATACAAAATTGTTCATTTATCTAACAAAACCGCCATTTACAAAGATCTGAACAGCCCGATCCGGCCACAATGTCCATCCAATATCGGCCCGTTGGAGAGCACGCTCATTTGATCCCCGATATCGTTTTAGTATCGTTCGTGCATAGTATTGGACATTTACACCATACAACGCACGAACGATATCGGGGCCAACGCACGAACCACGTGACTTTTTGTCGGAGTTGGACGCCAATATCGGGACGTGTAAAGTGGCCATTAGTCTTGCAGTAATATATCAAAAAATAGTGAGGCAGCACTCCAAATCTCAAAAAATGTTTTTATTTTATTGGTCCATACTGTACCACAACGTTTCAGTCCTCTTGAGGAAGGTCAGAGGGCTGAAACGTTGCGGTAAAGTATGGACCAATAAAAAAAACAATTTTTTGAGATATGGAGTGCTGCCTCACTATTTTTGGATATACATATAATTTAACAACTAACAAAACAAGTAAATGGGCCAATGCAAAAGTTTGTGCACCCTGCATGGTTAGTACCCAGTAGCTCATCCCTTTGTGAGTATCACAGCTTGTAAATGTTTTTTTGCAACCAGGATTCTTTCAATTCTTGCTTGAAGGATTTTCATCTATTCTTCCATGTAAAAGTCTTCCATTTCTGTGAGATTCCTCGTTCGTATTCAAGTTTTGTGAGATTCCTGGCTCGTCTTCCAGTTCTGTGAGATTCCTGGCTCATCTTCCAGTTCTGTGAGATTCCTGGCTTGTCTTCCAGTTCTGTAAGATTCCTGGCTTGTCTTCCAGTTCTGTGAGATTCCTGGCTCGTCTTCCAGGTCAGTGAGATTCCTAGCACATCTTCCAGTTCTGTGAGATTCCTGGCTTGTCTTCCAGTTCTGTGAGATTCCTGGCTTGTATACCAGTTCTGAAATTCCTGGCTTGTCTTCCAGTTCTGTGAGATTCCTGGCTCGTCTTCCAGTTTTGTGAGATTCCTGGCTTGTGTACCAGTTCTGAGATTCCTGGCACTTCTTCCAGTTCTGTGAGATGCCTGACTCATCTTTCAGTTCTGTGAGATTCCTGGCTCGTCTTCCAGTTCTGTGAGATGCCTGACTCATCTTTCAGTTCTGTGAGATTCCTGGCTCGTCTTCCAGTTCTGTGAGATTCCTGGCTTGTATACCAGTTCTGAGATTCCTGGCTCTTCTTCCAGTTCTGTGAGATGCCTGACTCATCTTCCAGTTCTGAGAGATTCCTGGCTCATCTCCCAGTTGTGTGAGATTCCTGGCTCATCTCCCAGTTGTGTGAGATTCCTGGCTTGTCTCCCAGTTGTGTCAGATTCGTGGCTCATCTTCCAGTTGTGTGAGATTCGTGGCTTGTCTTCCAGTTGTGTGAGATTCCTGGCTCGTCTATCAGTTGTGTGAGATTCCTGGCTTGTCTCCCAGTTGTGTGAGATTCCTGGCTTGTCTCCCAGTTGTGTCAGATTCGTGGCTCATCTTCCAGTTGTGTGAGATTCGTGGCTCATCTTCCAGTTGTGTGAGATTCGTGGCTTGTCTTCCAGCTCTGTGAGATTCCTGGCTCATGTTCCAGTTCTGTGAGATTCCTGGCTCATCTTCAAGTTGTTTGAGATTCCTGGCTCGTCTTCCAGTTCTGTGAGATTCCTGGCTCATCTTCCAGTTTTGTGAGATTCCTGGCTTGTGTACCAGTTCTGAGATTCCTGGCTCTTCTTCCAGTTCTGTGAGATTCCTGGCTCGTCTCCCAGTTGTGTGAGATTTCTGGCTTATCTCCCAGTTGTGTGAGATTCCTGGCTTGTCTCCCAGTTGTGTCAGATTCGTGGCTCATCTTCCAGTTGTGTCAGATTCGTGGCTTGTCTTCCAGTTCTGTGAGATTCCTGGCTCATGTTCCAGTTCTGTGAGATTCCCGGCTCGTCTTCAAGTTGTTTGAGATTCCTGGCTCGTCTTCCAGTTCTGTGAGATTCCTGAGTCATTTTGCATGCTCTGCTCTTTTGAGCTATAGTCACAGATTTTCAATGACAGTGGATTGTGAGACCTTTGTAAAACCTTCAGCTTGCGCCTTTGAGGTCATCTATTGTGGGATTTGACATGTATTTAGGTTCATTATCCATTTGTAGAAGCCATCCTCTTTTCATCTTCAGCTATTTTTACAGGTGATGTTATGTTTTCATCAAGAAGTTTTTTGAGATTTCATTGAATCCATTCTTCCCTCTACCTGTGAAATATTCCTATGCCATTGGCTACAAAACAACCCCATAGCATGATTAATTTGCCCCATGCTTATTGGTTGGTGAAGGCCATATTTGTGCAGGTGTCTATGAACTGTAAAACAATGTACCATAATTCCAGATTTTGCTAAATCTTCCTGAAGGTCTTTTCAGGTCAAGCAGGTGTTCTGATTTGCCTCTCTACCAATCCTACAAGCTGAAATTTTGCTTGGTCTTCCAGACCTTATCTTGACCTCTACTGTTCCTGGTAACTTCCATTTCTTAATTACATTTTGAACTGAGGAAAGAGCAACTTGAAAATGTTTTCCTCTCTTATTATAGCCTTCTCCTGCTTTGGGGGCCTCCACAATGATCAGTTTCAGAGTACTCGGCAGCTGCTTAGAAGAACCCATGGCTGCTGTTTTAGGTACAAGGTTAGAGGAGGCTGGGCTGTTATAAAGCTGTGAAATTTACATCATCAGAGTTTCCTAATGATGATATTGAACAATTCATAACTCTAACAGGCTAATTAGGGTCTGAAAGTTAAGATCAAAGATCCAAGTTATCTGAGCACATAAATTATGAGGGCGCCTAAACTTTTGCATCGCTCATTATCTGTTTTATATATTTTATTAAATGTTAAAGATTACATTTCTTTTGCCTAAAATACAAAGGAAATTTGTCATCTTTAAGTTTAGAGATAATTTAAGCTTCAATTTGCTTAACTGTTCACAATAAAAGTAATTTTGACCAGGGGTGTACAAACTTTTACATACTACTATATTTGGCTAATAAAAAGATAAATGAAAGAAACTACAGAAATAAATGCAATATTGGACAATACATGGGTCGGCATAGAGTCTGTATACATAAAACGATAGACCAGTAATTGAATTAGATCATACTTCTTATAAGGTCTAAACTATTGGGACCAGGTTATCAACACAAAGAGACCGGCTAGGGATCACTGAGGGTGATTGTCACGTCTTTTGTTAGTTTTACTCGGCCTGAGCTCTTTTAAAAATACACGTATCCAATTAAAAAATCCCAGAACTGTATCAAATCTCAGGCTCTGTAGCTGCATATGGACTCTTCTTCAATGAGCTGTTCCTCTTCATTATTACTATATGAGCACTATAGGTGCTGGAACTCCCTTTCCATTACTTCCTGTATGTATTGCTCCTGCCAAAGAGTGGAGGCACCTAGTGGCCAGCGTTTGCAAGTGATTTTTAAATAAAATCATTTTCGGATTGTCTATTTATTCCATGGTCTATCAAATGAGATCAAGATGTCAAAGTACAGGGACCATTTGTAAGTTTTGGTCGTGAAATTCTAATCTTTTACACATGGGAGAAAAAGTTTCCACAAACTTGGAACTTTTGCTTCCCAAAGGGGAACATAAAGGATTTTACCGTGACCGATGTATGACCAAAGGTCCCCGAGACTTTCCCACAGGACCCTGCAATAATAAAAAAAAGACATTCTATAATATTCCTGCTATATTAGGGATTAATCAGTCCACACAGTCCTCACACTGATGGACCTCAATTCATGAACCTTAGTATAGCCGCAGTCACACTGAATTATGGTTTATCGTTCAATTGTCTTTTTTTTTCTAGTAAAAAAAGAGAAAAAAATAATTCTGTTTATTGAATTTATTATGAATGTAAAATAAGAGCTGCCGGGTTTAGTGGGATCTACCATGATCGAGCTTAGAAAATTCCTTGTAAATTGTTCTCCAGAAATAACTATTAGCAACTTCATTCTCAGACATTCCTGAATGTCCAAGGAGCTATGAAACTAATGTATTTCACCGAAAATGTACTCGAAGATAACTGAGAAAGGGGGGGTTATGATTAGGATGATTTCCGCCCAAACTTCACCAAGTGTAATCTATATGAATAGTGGACCGGGGTCAGTGTGTAGTGCCAAAGACTCCCCCATACTGCATGAACACTGGTACCTAACTCAGGATACCTCTGGAACCAACATGTCTCTGCACTGGTGCATACGCGAGGGAGTGAGTCTCTGGGACGACACTTCAACCTTAATCCAACTACTGTACACACAACATGTATACCACGACTATTGTGATACCCAGTATCTGACTAAGGGTACCGTCACACCAGGTGACATCGCCGGCGATTTCGCAGGCGACGCAGGGGCATGCCTACCGTCAGCGTCATCGGCGGTGAGTCGCCCCGTGTAAAGTGGCGATTTTGTACCGAAAAATCGGCTGAGAGTGGTCGCCTGGTGTCAGAGCACTGCTGTGAAACCAGGCAACCACTCTCAGGCGATGTGTATGCATCGCCCCGGGTAACATCACGATCGGCAATGTTACAGGCGATGGGAGTCATAGGCTCCCATGTTACAGGATCCCTGTTAGGGTTTCTAGACACCCCAACAGCGACATTGCCTGAAACATTGCCACCGCTGGCGGGGTGCCAAAAACGCGCGCGCTCCTGCGATGTCTCCGGCAATGTCACCTGGTGTGACGGTACCCTCACAGTATTTACTGTTGAAGTCTCTCACAATTCAACACAGGCCTGAAAAACTGTCTGAAGCCATTAACTAATGTGTGCCTCCAAACACTGTCATGACTTTTACTCTCCAAAAATAAATGTGTATGCGGGGCCCGAGCTCGGGGATTTACGGTTACCAGTGCAACTCCATAAGTAAAAAGAAAGAGCAGAACAACAACACGTCCCTCAGCAACAGTCACCAGCTTCTTCGCAAAGAAAGGGAATTGTCCTGATAACCCCTACAACTTTCAGGGAAAATCCTCCTCACAGCACGCTTTTTTTCTGGCAGCACACTGCTGCTTCTTGACGAGGGAAGGAGAAAAGTCACAGTCCATTGTACCTTAAGCATTCCGCAGTCTTACCAACAACGACCAATGACAAGACAGCCCGCCGCCACCCAGCCACATGCTACTGGCTCTTCCCTTGTTTTCTAGCTGAACAAACCCAGCGGAACCTTCTATATTTTCTGAGCCAGAGCTTCCCTGCTGGCGAGGGGAAGACACTGCAGGTTGCATTAATTGCATTCCCTAAGGCTGCTTTCACATAACGATTTTCGGTCATCCGATTGTATCCGGATCGGATGTGCCACTATTGGCATCCGATTTTGGCACCATATCCAATCCCATCCGATGTAATCAAGGGCACAAAATCGTAGCCTGCTACGATTTTGTGTCCGTGACTCACATCGGACAGCCTCGGATCACTGCTGACCCGAGGCTGATCCGAGGGCCCACAGCATGGGAGCCTATGGACATCGGATCTGAGTTCACCTCAGATCCGATGTCGGCTCCGTATCTCCCTGTCTTTCCCTGCTCTGCTCCTCCATCTTCTTCCCTCTCCTATTCTATATGCTGTGCCCCCGCTATTCTTTGCTGTGTCCCCCGCTTCTCTATCCTCCTCTATCCCTATCCTGTCCCCTGTCCTCTCCCTGGGTGTAAAAAAATAAAAAAAACTCCTCCGGGAGTATACATCACCTCTCACCGCTCCCACGCTGCACACGATCAGGGCTAAAGGACCTGTGATGATGTAAGAGCCCGGTCACATGACCCGGTCAGCTGACCGGGTCTCTTACATCATCACAGGCTCTTCTGCCCTGATGGTGCTGCAGCGTGGGAGCGGTGAGAGGTAATGTATACTCCCGGAGGAGGTTTTTTTATTTTTTTACACCCAGGGAGAGGACAGGGGACAGGATAGGGATAGAGGAGGATAGAGAAGAGGGGGCACAGATAGAATAGCGGGGGCACAGCATATAGAATAGGAGAGGGAAGAAGATGGAGGAGGCAGGAGTAGGGAGAGACAGGAGGGACCGCAGGATCCACACGGATCCTGCAGATCGGATGGCTATTTGGCATCCGATTGCAGGGATCCGTATGGATCCGTGCCTGTCCGTGGGATCCCCCTTCAAAGTCGGATCCCACGGACAGGCACAAAATCGTGATGTGAAACCAGCCTTAGGCCACTCTAAAATGTGCAGTTTTATAACACAGCACAATGCCACAGATATCGCATATTTTTAGGGAGCGCACAATAGGCAGCTGACTGCAGGAATATATGAACGAGCTGTTGCCTGTGACGTGAATGATCATTTCTCTACAATAAGTAATCTCCAAAGGTGTTTCATAGAATTTAACAGTACATCCAACATGCCTCATAACTGCAGACCACATTTAACCATATAGTGCCCCACCGAGCAGGCCGCCACCAGAGGTACTGCACTCCTCCATTAGAGGGAGAGTTGTGACTCTGCTCTTCAGGTGCTGAGATGGAACAGTTAAGCCACACACAACACGTAGGACCCCGGGATGGTGGGAGGACCCAAGTCTAGCCGGGAGGGAAAAAGGGAAGTTTAGGAGTAGTCAGAAAGAGGAGGAGTTGGAGTGTAGTAGAAGTAAGGAGGAGAAGGTGTTCGCTCCCGCTGGCTGAATCACGGTCACGCTCACCCCGGAGGGAATGACCGATGGGTGTTGAGGAAGAACAGAGCCCTCGGAGTACGGAATGAGACATAGATCCCCGTACTCCCATATTTGACTAGAGAACAGAGGGATTAGTGGACGACACATGGAACTGGCAATGAACATGGCGCGGATGCTGTAGGCCTGAACTGTTGAAACCGGAGGCCCTGAGTTCCTAATGGGAACACCCGACACAACTTGGAGAAGGCAGCCGAACTAGGGAGGAGTATCAGGAAATGGTACAACTGAGCACCCATGGCTGTTGGTACCTGAGCTCTGTGTGCGGAGAGAAGTGGAGAGACTACCTTATATCGCTGAGGGACCACTAGAGAGTGAAACACCCAGTAAGAGAGAGAGGAACACCAAAAGAGGCTCGACTGCACTGTCCTGATTTTGGAGACAACGCTGAACCAGAGGTTGGCAAGGGGAAGCACCCGACGGCCATGCTGAAACAACTAAGTAAAAGTTACGGAACTCCAGCTGTGGTGTGTGAGATTTTTCTTAGCAGCGACCACCGGCCGCAGAGGTTGCATGAAGCACTGGGGTGTTGATGACCTAACGAACATCTGCCAAGGTACGAACTGAACCCTCCTTCCAGCTTCCCTGGGGACCGCGCTCCACCTGTGGGGAGCGGAACCATCCAAACTGCCGGTCATTGTCCCCAGAGCTTTTGAAGCAGCAGGGGCCGCCCATGGCCACGTACCGCAGGTGGCATCACTGATACCCCTTTTCCCTGTCTTCCCCATTAATCCCAGTTTATTTAAATTCACTGTGCATCGGGTCACCCGACAGAGCCCTGGACGGATTTACCTGCTATACCACCAGTAAAAGGTAAAAGACACCGCCAAGGTCACGGAGCCGAGTGGCCACCTTGACATTCCCCAAAAAGAACAGTAAGAACTGGCCCTGTAAGAAGTACCACCAACCCTGGAGTGGGCGTGTCAACCACACAAGCCCAGGACCTCCACATCCAGCATCTTCACCTCCAAGATCATCTGAGACCAGCCACCCATACAGCTGCTGTGTCGAGCCCCAGGCCTTGGGGTACTCGGGTATTAGGCTCGGAGGGTGTTTTCACGGGATGTTCACGGGTGCCAGAGCCTGAGCCCGTGGACTGGGTGACACTTCAATAAGGGGTTATATACAGGGTATAAGAGTTTGTTGTTGTCAAGTGACACCACCTGTAGTACCTGGTGATGGGTCACCAGCGCCACCACAGTCCTCCGGAGGGCGATGGTATTGCAGCAATTGCATTACAGGCACTGGAATAGGCATTTTCTGAACAGCGATGCGTATTCCAGCTCCTAATAGTCAGACAACATTGTTCACAGCAGAGACCTGGGAGTCAGAAATGCTTACAGGGATCTTCCCCATGCTTTTCCCATGTCATTTAAGCAATGTTCTTATACATTTGTGACATTTATAGGATTTATGCAGACTTCCGGGGTGCCGCCGAAAAAATGCTCAAATTTACCAAAGGTTACCATCGAGCACACAAGCAATTTACTGCTCGCTTATCACTAGTCTTCACCTGACCGCAGCTCATTGTTCTCATTGGGGTTTCCACCTGATTGCAGCTCATTATCCTCATTGATTTTTCCACCTGACGGCAGCTTTGTCATCCTCATCAGGGTCTCCACCTGACTGCAGCTCATTATTTTCATTGGGGTCTCCACCTGACTGCAGCTCGTCCGCCTCATCGTGGTCTCCACCTAACTGCAGCTTGTCATCCTCATCCGGATCTCCATCTGACTGCAGCTTGTCATCCTCATTGGTGTCTTTATCTGACAGGAGCTCGTCATCCTCATCAAGGTCTCCACCTGACTGCAACTCGTCATCCTCATCGGGTCTCCACCTGACTGCAGCTTGTCATCCTCATCGTGTCTCACCTGACTGCAGCTCATCATCCTCATTGATGTCTCAACCTGAGTGCAGCTCATCATCCACATTGACCGCAGCTCGTCATTGAACCAACTTGATGGTCAAATGCTCACATTTTATGTTGTCTGGCACATTGGAGAGGTGTTCTCCTTACAAATGAATCCCAGTTTTCACAGTACAGCGAATATGGCAGACTAGTGTGGTGTCCCTGTGGGCCGGTCGCCATTAGAAGTTGCAGCGACAGGAATCGGTAAGTCCAGTCACCCAAACAAACACCCAACACACTCCAATCCCAAAACTAGGGACTCTATGCCCAGCAACGGGATGGTGGGAGGAGATAAGTGGAGGGTGGGAAAGTTAGGACTGGAAATGGTCAGGGGAGGAAACAAAACCATGAAACACCACAGGAAATTAGTCAGTTGAGTAAGAGAGGAGCAACAGTTCAGTTCAGTCAGACGGAGAGGAGAGAACACCATCATTAGACAAGGCTGAAAGGACACGGACCAGGTGGCCTGTACCATCCTTAGGCTGTTCCGGGTCCTGGGCTACAGACCATAGAGAGAAAGAAGAAGTCCTAGGGGCACGGGTAGTAAGCAATCCACCTGTGCACCTAAATTAGCTGGAAGCTGAAGGACGGTGCAGGAGCCAGGGTGCCGGTTGTAAAGTGGCCAGGACGTTCCACACTCCAACCACAAAACCGGCTGGTTAGGGGTCTTTATGTCCCATGACCCAACTCCGTTGCAGCGAAGAGAAGGCTGCCGTACTAGGGCCAGGGTACCAGACAGGTTGCCCAACGAAGGCCCTGTGGCCGCTGGATCGTAGCTTTGCGTGTGGAAGTGTAAGGAAGAAAGGCCCATGGAAAGGAAAACAAAAGGGGTTGACCTGGACAAGCCATTCTGGCTGCTGAAAGACTACGGGAGCCGCCACTGTACTGTCTTGTAACTTGAATACCTGCCGAGAAAGCCAAGTAAATCGGGTTGAAGCTCAGCACTGTGTGAGACTGTTATTTCTGAGCCTGAGGAGGAGCGGTAGACTGAAACGCCAAGCAGGCAGCAGGAGCCTGTCTAAGAGTATCCCTGATCCCTGCCAGCAGACAGCTCAGCCCCGCTGACCTCCCATTCCCCAAATCACCTCCATAGACTATTCGGTTGCCCTGGGGACCCGCTCTTCCCATGGAGAGCTAAACCATCACAGCTGCTACTCCCATAATCCCCAGAGGTCCCGACTGCAGATGCGGCTATACCGGCCGCCTTCCACGGGTGGCGTCATAACACAAACTCTTTTGTTTTTATTTTATTTTCATCCCCTTTTTCAAACTTCCCCTTTTACTGATTGCCTGACGAGGGGATCACGGACCGGGTGACGCCACCGTGACATCCCACAGTCCTGACAACATCGGGAGGGCCTGATCCTGAGTAGCCCACGGTCCCCGCTGGTGCGAGTCACTTGCAAATGGTGGTCACACCAGATACTGACTGGTCTTCTGACTCCCCTGGACCCACTCATTACATAAAACTGCACAATTCAGAGTGGTCTTTTAATTTGGGCAGCCAAATGTGCATCTGTGCAATAATCACATGTCTAATCATGATATGCCACGCCTGTGAGGTGGATAGGTTATCTTAGCAAAAGGAGAAGAGCTAAGTAACACAGATTTAAACAAACTTGTGAATGATATTTGAGACAAAAATGTCTTTCTGTACATGAAATAAGTTTAGCTCACAAAAAAGGGAGCAAAAACAAGTGTTACTATGGCACACCAGAGTTCGGATGCCACAATGTCATTATCTTCCTCGGGGGCTAGTGTCATACCAGAGAGCAACAGAGGGTATTCACACCAGGCAAAACCAAAGCACACAACACGTTTCTGCTTCCAGGCCTGAAAGGGGAAATCTAAAACCTAGTTTTCTGGTATGGGGCGGAGTTAGTCAGTTCACTTCCTAGGAGGACTGAGGAAGACATCCTGTGGACTGAAACAGTGCTAAACTCGTCCCAGCATAGCTAAGCCTAGCTTGAGGGACCTGTATTCAAGGGTCTAAAGAAGTAGAGGAGAGCCTGGGAGCAGAGCAGTGCCGAGCTCACCCCAGAGGAGTAAGCACCAAGAACTTGACACCAGAGTCCGAGGCTGTGCAGGGCCTAACGTCCCAGCAAAGGCTGGGGAATTCCAAGTTCCCCAGCCACACAAGTGCTCGCAGGCAAAGCAGTGTTAAGAGTCCAGGAGCAGCTGCTTGAGAAGCTATGCTAGAAAAGGACTCGAGCTGCCTGCCATACTGGCACATGCAGGAGAGCGTGGAAAGAGGGCTGCAGCTCATCTTAAGCAGTTGCAGAGACACCCCATGAGAAATGCAGCAGGGAGGCCTCAAAACTTGCCGCGTGAGGAGAACTCCGAATTGCTCCCAGGTTACACGGACTCACAGCAACATCAGCTGTGGTTGAACAGATTTGCCAGTAAAGGACTTGAGGAACCAATGTCTCGCCTCTGGCAGGAACTGTGGGTACTCGGAACCGGGCCCTCTCATCGCTGTCTGGGGCTGTGGGATGTCACGGCGGCGTGAACCGGTGCGTGATCCCCTCGTCGGGCGAGCAGTTAAAAAGGGGAATTGGGAAAGTTAATTAAAATAAAATAAAACAAAAATAAAAGAGTGTCGTGACGCCCCCCATGGAATGCGGCTGGTATTGCCGCTGCTGCAGTCGGGATCTCTGGGGATGATCGGAATTGCAGCATACATAGTTCAGCTTTCCATGGGACGAGTGGGTCCCCATGGCAACCATAAAGTATATGAATGTGCAGGACTCGTCGGGGGTGTAGGGTTCACGATACACAGGCAGTCTCCTGATGCCGATTCACAGAATCAGTCTATCTCCTTTCAGGCGCAATAATCACAGTCTCACACAGCTTCAGCTTTAACTGGGTTTACTGTCTTTCTCGGCAGATGGTTACACAAACAGTACAGTGGAGGCTCCAGTGTGGTCTAAGCAACTGAGATGGCCCATCCGCATCACCCCCTTTCTTGTTCCTTTCAAGGGCCTTATCAGTCTATCCACACGCTAGCTATGGTCCAGCGGCCACAGGCTTTCAGTGGGCGACCTGCCTGGTCCCCTAGTCTAAAACAGCGGCCTTCCTTTCGCTGCACCGGAGGTTGGGTCGAGGGACATAAAGACCCCGCATCCCGCCGGGGTTTGTTGTTGTGGCATAAAACGTCTTAGCCACTTCAGCAGAGCCAGCACTCTGGTTCCGACCCAGTCCCTCAGTGTCCCTATGACTTTGGATACACCTTGGACTCTTTCTTTCTCTCTCCACGGTCTACAGCCCAGACCCGGACAAGTGCCTCAGGGTGGAAAAGGCCTCCGGGTCCGTGTCCTCTCAGTCCTGTATGATGGTGTTCTCCTTCTGATTAAACTTGACTCTCTGGTGTCTCTCGGCTGACTGCTCTTCTGAACTTGGTGTTGTGTCCTTTTTGTTTCCATTCCCTGGTTCTGTCCTAACTCTCCACCCTCCACCTGTCTCCTCCCAACATCTCATTGCTGGGCATATAGTCCATAGTCTTGGGATCAGATTGTGTTGGGGGTGTGTTTGGGGTGACCGACTTACCAATGTCGGCTGCTGTGCCATCTAGTGGCGACCGGTTCACAGGGGCACCACATAAACAAACCGCGAGTCTGTCTGTTACTGCGCACCCTCCATCCTGCACCCTACACCCTTCAATATCCATTGCCCTGGGGATCCGCTCCACCTGTGGGGAGCCAATCCATCCCAGCTGCCCGTCCATAGTCACCAGAGGTTCTGCAGCAGCGGTGGCTACCCATAGCCACAAACCACACGTGGCATCACAAATGGTTGACACCCATTCCAGGGCCGGGGAAGATTCGGGAATCGTGCAGCAGTTGTTCTTCACTTCTCAGTTCTTTTCACGGGGACAAACTGGGGCCCAAGACCGGTCACGTGACCCTGGCGGTGTTATTTTAATAAATGGGGGTAGATGACGGGGGATGACTGGGGAAAGGGGGTATTCGTGACGCACCTGCGGTATGCGGCCAGGGCGGCCGCCGCTGCTTCAGAACCTCTGGGGACGGTGACCGACAGCTTGGATGGTACCGCTCTCCGCAGGTGGAGCGTGCTTCACAGGGCAGTGGATGGAGGATTCACTTTGTACCTTGGCAGATGTTCACTGGGTCATTAGTACCCTGATTCATGCGGCCTCTATGGTTGGTGGTCGCCGCTAAAGAAAGTTTCACACACCACAGCTGGAGTTCTGTTACTATTACTTGGTGGTTTCAGCATGGCCGCCGGGTACATCCCTAGCCAACCTCTGGTTCAGCATTATCTCCAGAACCAGGTCAGTGCAGTCGAGCCTCGGTTGGTGCCCCTTTCCTTCTCACTAGGTGTTTCTGTCTTTGGTGGTCCCCTCGCACTAAAAACTCATCTTGCCACTCCTTAGCATCTCCGTAGCACAGAGCTCAAGTGCCGACAGCCACAAGTGCTTATTTGTACGTCCTCCCAGGGGCACTACTCTCTAGTTCAGCCGCCTAACCCAAGTTGTGTTGGGGGATTCGGCCACAGCTCTCGTTTAAAACCTGGGGCCTCCGTTCAGCGGTTCGGGCATGAAGCATCAGCGCCATGTTCAGGGCTGGGTCCCTATATCGCCCATTAGCCCCTCTGTCTCGCCAGATATAGTCGTACGGGGATCTACGTCTCATTCCGTTCCCGAAAGGCTCCCTTCTTCCTCCACACCTCTTGGTCTTTCCCTCCAGGGGTGAGCGTGGTCATGCTCCAGTCCGTGGGAGTCGGAACCACACCACCCCTACACTCCTGACTTCCACTCTACTCCTTTCTTGATGGTCTCTCCTTTACTAACTACACTTCCTTGTTCCCCTTTTGAGCCTGGGTCCTCTCTCTGGTCCACCCACCGTCCCGGGGGCCTACAGATTGTGTGTTTGCGTGTGCGTTTTGCTCAACTGCACAATCCCTGCACCTGGTGAGCAGAGGCACAATGTTTCCTAATCAAAGGAGTGCAGTACCTCAGGTGGCGGCCTACCCGGCGGGGCGCCACATAGTCCTTACTATAATTTCCCCCAAGAACTCTTTAACACTGAACCGAGGGTTACGGAGCCACATCTCGACTCCTGTGACTCCCAGAAACACTGCAGCCCGGTTCCGAGTACCCCACGGACCTGGGGTGCATCATTACCTTTATATTTTTAGTCTTGGTCATTCCACTTTAAGAAGGCAGCATAGTCTTAATACTAAAATATGCATTGTATGGACTGTAGCTCATAATCCGAGAATATTCAGTCTCTGTAAATCCAGACTGACTAACCTGCAGCTTGAACTGAGCAGCATGAGATCTCAGCAGCAGTAGCATAGAGGAGGTGCACTGATAAAGCATTACGAACCACGTTGAAATGCTCCATACTAGAGTGGGAAGTTTCCCCAAGAAGATGGGGTTAATATATAAACATAATATTCCTATTTTTAACATCACAGCATAATTAGCAAATAGGGTATGTCCCACAAGGGTTAAATGGCATAAGCATATTGGTGAAACTCATAAAGTATCACAATCTGATCTACATAAGGCCCGGAAAGGACCATATGGACCTGCAAGACAGTGACAGCTGACAGTCCTGGGTCTATGTAGCCCATGATGCCAGTTACACTGAAAGTGACACTGAGATAACACAATAGATATAAGTACATCATGTGTCACAAACTGTATCCATATTTACCGCTCAACCCATAGTGCGCATGCGCTAACGTCTGACCAATTCGGTCGTTACTATCGCGCCTGCGCAATAGAAACATTAGAATGCCGTAATGGCGGCGGTGAAAGCAGCTGCAAGCGAACACACCCAGAATAGTTGTTAATGTATGTATTAATTGTACAGTTTTTATGTGTTTTCACAGGTGCACATGTAGCACCCCAGGGTCCAATTGCCACAGTGTCATTATCGCCCCCGGGTGGTAGTGTTACACTTGAGAGCAACAGAAGGGTATTCATGATGCACCCCCAGGCTATGAAGTACTTGGGAATTGGGCCGTGCTGTCTCTCTGGGATCACGGTAGTCGTGACCCGGTGCCGTGGCGTGGGATCAGTCCAAAAAGGGGTATTTACAAGGGATTTGTCGTGACGCCACTCGATGTATGTGGTTAGTAGAACCACCACTGCTGTATTCCTGCTGGGGACGATTACTTGGGGCAGCGTGGATGGTAAGCCCTTCTCGGGTAGGGCTGAGGGTCCCCAGGGCAGGTGTAGTGGCAATGGATGGGCCTGGTGAGGGACTGTGTTCGGTGTAGTTCACTTACTTTGCTGCTGCAGCTCCTCCATCCAGTGTGTGGAGTAAGCAGTCTCCGGCTCCTCAGGTGGGATTCTGCTGTGAATTACAGGGCAACAGGCGCAATTAACAGGCAGACTCACTGTTGTAGTTTTCTCAGTCCCTTTTACTAGAGCAGATGTTAAATGCTGTCCGCAAGGTCTGGAGAGCAACTAGGGGTTACTCTCACCCGGCCGGGTCTTTTGCTCCCTTACTGCGCTTGTACTTTGGCTCCTGCAGTTGCTTAAGCTAGGCTGCCGGCCCTGTCTCTTCCTACGGGTACCAGTATAACAGTACACTCGAGTCCTTCACTTTCTGTACCCTTCTCCTGGGTGTCAGTGTTGCTGGAATCTATGCGTTGCTGTGTCACTGTACAGTGTAGCTGGAGAATCTGGAGTCCCCCACTTTCCGGTGTTGACTGCCAGGATGTGTGACACAGCACAGTCTCGGACTCCGGTGTCCATTCTATGCGCTTTTCTTTTGGGGAGAGCAGGGCGTAGAGATGAGCGTGGTTCGATTCGAGTTGTTCGCCAATCTCAAATTCGAGCTGTTTTGGGCGATGTTCGAATCATTCGCCGAACAATTTGCTTCAAATTCAACAGTTCGAGGTTATGTTCGATAACACTTCGATCACCAAAAGCTTAACCCTAACCCTAACACTGTTAATAAATCTTAATATTCAGTTTCTGTGTACAGTGTGTGGGGGAATTAGATCAGTGCTGCAGAAATAATGGCGATCTCCATTTTTTTTTCTCCTAACTGCAGATACAGTGGGGCGATGCAGGCTGTCACCCAATGACACACACACAGCAAAATGCATTTTTTGTACACAAGCAAGGGCATGTGTCATTGGCTGTGTATGTCACGTGTCCTTGCCCTATAAGACCCGGCCATTTTCCCCATCGCCACCATTTTCTCATTGCTGCAGCTCTATGTCAGACGGCACCGCTGCTGCTCTGGGCGCTATACAGTTAAACAGTGTCACTTCACTTATTAGTCAGCTAGTGAGCGAATATCAAGTCAGATAGAGAGATAGATAGGTTTAGGGAGTAGGGACTGGAGGGAGGGTGCGAATTTTAGGGCTTTTGAGGGCTACTTCATAGGAGTAGGGAGTAGGGACTAGTTGTGTATCAGCCCTCTTCAGGGCTACTTCATAGAAGTAGGGACTAGTTGTAATCTCAGCCCTTTGGGCTAGGTTATAGCAGTTCATAGCAGTTTTTTCCAAGCAGGTGTGTGTCAGGTTTTTCACAGCATCTGGCCACATCTAGCTCTGGGAGTCCTTTAGGGCAGGTAGTGTAGCACTGCTGTGAAGAAAGCTACACCACCTGCCTTAGTAGGCATTTTTTTGCTGCAGCTAGTCCAGGCAATTTGTTCGGGCTAGTAGCAGTGTCTGATAGTCAGCAGTGTAGCGGAGCTGTAAAGTAAGCTACACCGCCTGTCTATCAGTAGCCAATTTTGTGCAGCGAGTCCAGCATTTGTTCGGGCTAGTACTGTAGCAGTGTCTGATGTCAGCAGGTAGCGGAGCTGTAAAGTAAGCTACACGCTGTCTATCCAGTAGCAATTTTTTGCTGCAGCGGTCAGGCAATTGTTAGGGCTAGCAGCAGTGTCACTTACACTGTAGTGTAGCCCTTGTGAACAGCTACACCGTGTGTAGTTCATAGTAACTTTTAACTGAACCTCGCCCAGGTCTCACTTGGGTCAAGTAGCAGTGTTTGTTCAGTCACCTATGCTCAATTTGCATCCTACTTTTTCTTGTCCAACAACTGCACAGTTGCTAATTTGCTCACAAACAAAATAAGTGGCAAAGGCCTGCTGCTGGTGAAAAGGGGAATAGGTCGTGGTGGAAGGGAAAATTTTTTGTGTCTGTGGGGTAGACACTAAAGCTACATTATCATCAGCTGAAGAAAGACAATCTTCACCTGGGGCAGTGATGACACTGTGGCACATTGACCCTGGGGTGCCACATTCACACCAGGCAAGTAACCACTCATAACACCTTTCTGCCTCTAGGCCAGAAGGGGGAGACCAAGACCCGGCTTCAGGGGGAGCTCCCCTATAAATTCTGGTCTGGGGCGGAGTTAGTCAGTTCAGTTCCTAGGAGGACTGAGGAAGATATCCTGGTGGACTAGAAGCTACACTAAGCTCATCCCAGGATAGCCAACTCAGTGTGAGGACCCAAGGCAAGGGTCTGAGGAAGTGGAGAGGAATCTGGGGAGCGTAGCGGTATCGTGCTCACCCAGGAGGAAAGCGCCAAGAACAGACACCGGAGTCCGAGGCTGTGCAGGGCCTAACGCCCCGGCAGCCAATACCAGAAGGTGGGGGATTCCAAGTTTCCCAGCCATTAAAAATGGGGGTCCATTTTGTAGCCTTATTTTTCATATAGTTTATAAGCCAAGTGTAGCTCACCTGAGGGGGAAAGGCAACGTCACATGTGGCAGGGTGGCCTCTGTGTGATTGTACAGAGCATGCGACTTCTCCCAGTCTTGAGGGGGCCTTCTGCTGGCCCAAATAAAAGTTTCGGCCCGGGTGCATCTGGGGCAGAGAGCAAAACCGACTAATGTTGTGTGGAGTTGAGGTGGCAGACTATCTATCTATCTATCTATCTATCTATCTATCTATCTATCTATCTATCTATCTATCTATCTATCTATCTATCTATCTATCCATCTTTTGTATATACCTACAGTATAATTGTGTATTATATGTGGATTTCCTGCACTAATCTTTCTTGCACACACAGTAATTATTTCCGTCTCTGCGGGATCTCCTGTAGATAACAGTAGTGCAGGTATTCAGCGCATTCTTATCATTGTGAGCTCCATCTGTGCGCGGTTTATTGTAATATTATGCTCGTTTACACCCACCACAATCTGGCCTCCATACTCCGTAATACACCCACGGCCACTGGAAACTCTTTATTCTCTAGGAATTCTTAGACTATTTTTTCTCTGTATGTGTGTAATAACCATTTATTGCATCTATTGTTAAATCATAGAATGCAGGGGGCACAATAAGTATTAACACAAAGCTGAGATTGTCAATGGGCACAAATCAAGGTGTGATGCAAGATTGTGCAACCCTGGAGGTCACATTTAGATTTTGTATAATTATTTATCCTGCAGAAATGTTATTTCACCAAGTTCTAAGAAAAACATTAAAATTGATGATAAAAAAGATTTGGGGAAGCAGATATATACTTCATATGTAGTACGGTAGTTACAGTTGAAAACAGAAGTTTCCATAGACTATATAATAAGACACATCTGCATGTTTATCTCACTATCTGACATGAAATCAGAATAAACCTTTCCCGTTTTAGGTAAATTAGCAATTAGGATTACTATATTTATTATATTTGCCAAATACCTCAATAATGAAAACGAGAATGTTTTATGGAATTTTTATTACTTTCTGCAGCTACAAGTTTCCATACATTTCATTAGTATTTTGTATTATTACCCTTAAACTGTATGACTTGGGTGAAATGTTTTGGATCGTTCCACAAGCTTCTCACAATAGATGATAGGAATTTGGGCCCATTCCTCCTGACAGAACTGGTGTAACTGAGCCATGTTTGGAGGTCATCTGCTCGCTGCCTTTCAGCTTTGCCCATGAATCTTCAATAGGATTGAGATCAGGGCTTTGTGATGGCTCCAAAACATTGACTTATATGCATATGCTAACTGAATGCGGCACTGAATGCAGCGTGTCTGCTGCATTCAGGGAAGGCGTCCCCATGTCTCTAGCCCCCCTGTAAGTTGTTAAA
This sequence comes from Allobates femoralis, assembly GCA_033576535.1. NCBI lineage: Eukaryota > Metazoa > Chordata > Amphibia > Anura > Aromobatidae > Allobates > Allobates femoralis. Next base: position 40,666,939 of record JARQOC010000005.1, read on the forward strand.
AATACTTTATAAAGTGTGCAGATAACGAGTCCGGAGGGCCTTACTCAGTAATGAGTATTCACTTTTACTGGTGTCCTCACCACGTCCAGCCCTCAGCAATAACACACACAGGAGGCTGAACAAGAGAGGGCTGGAGGTGGCACAGAGAGGGTTTGAGGCGGGGAGGACAAAAGCAACAGCGATGACTGAGTAAGTCCCTCCGGACTCCTTATCTATACACTTTATAAAGTCTTGTTAACAGCTTACAGGGGGCTAGAGATGTGGGGGACCACTTCTCTGAAAGCAGCATATATGCTGCATTCAGTGCTGCATTCAGTTAGCATAGCACCAGGGGGTGACAGGTTCTCTTTAAGCCACTTTGTAACCAGTTTTGCAGTAGCTTTGGGTCATTGTTATTTGGAAGACCCACTTCTGCCCAAGCTTCAACTCCCTGGCTGATGTCTTGAGATGTTGCTTCAGTATTGTCACATAATTGTCTTTACTCATGATTCCATCTATTTTGTGAAGTTCACCAGTCCCTCCTGCAGCAAAACAATCCCACAACATGATGCTGCTGACCCCATGTTTCACAGTTGGGATGGTGTTCTTAGGCTTCCAAGCTTCTCCCTTTTTCCTCCAAGAGGAACAATGGTCATTATGGCCAAACGGTTCAATTTTAGTTTTGTCAGACCACAGGACGTCCACAAAAATGTAGGTCTATGTTCCTGTGTTCAATTTCCAAACATCAATCTGGCTTTTTTCTGTTTCTTTTGGAGTAATTGCTTCTTCTTAGCAGAGTGCCCTTTTAGCCCATGTTGATACAGTACTCTTTCACTGTGGATAAGGACACAACCTTACCAGCTCCGCCATCTTCTTTACAAGGTCTTTTGCTTTTGTTCTTGGGTTGATATGCACATGTCGGAACAAAGCACTTTAATCTCTGGGACACAGAACCCATCTTCCTCCTGAGTGGTATGATGGCTGGACATTTCTAACTTGTTTGTACTTGCATATACTTGTTTTAACAGATGAATGAGGCACCTTCATGTATCTGAAAATAGCAACCAAGCATGAACCAGACTTGTATTACTTATTGTTAATCCTTCTAACTCAGCAACTTTTTTTTGTGAAAATGACTGAATAATTGAAACATCAAACATTGACAAATCACTGTTCACATTGCTCTAAAATAAAAACTTCACTTTTATCAAGATTTTTAGTGTGCAGTGTTTCTACTTTGGGTTGGTGTCTGACAGAAGTCAGTGAAGGGAGGCTGAAATACTTCCCTGTGATACGCCTAGAGAGGAGATGTCCCGGGGCATAGGTAGGGAAGTGGCTGCTGGCGTTCGTGGACTCGAGGCGCCTGGGCCCGACTCCTGGGTCAGTCTGAGGAGGGAGGCAAACATCCCTAAATTCTGCCGCGGGTTCCCCCCCAACACACACTTACTCGACCAGCACGCTCTTGGCTGCGGCGGGGCCGAGGTGCCCGGAGGCAGCAGGCACCCACCAAGAGAGAAGGAGACCAAAGGCGCTCACGGAGCATCAGGCCGGCGCCATCCCTCCAGCCAGGTCTGCCCACCGCATGTCCTGCTCTTCCTACCTCTGGAACACGGATGAGAGCATGACGCCGGAGCCCTCTCGCCATCGACAGCAGGAGGGTAAGTGGCACGGGGACGCAGGGCAGGCCATGCCGCTAATGGAGCAGAGGAAGCTCGAAGGAACTGCTCCCAGGCATGGCCCCTAACCACCAGAGCCCCACACCGGATCAGCGGCTGGCCTGACTGTGGCAACCTGCACCCGGCAGCGGATACCTGCGGACCCACTCCGCCACCTGGACCCACAAGCAGGCCCGCTACCAAGCCTGTGCCGACAGTGGGGCACCTGTCAGCGCAGGAATCTCCTCACCGACCGTTTGACCATCCCTGCAACGGTGACCCCAGTGCAGCCAGCAAACAGGGAGGAAAGGAGGTGAGGGCACACAGCCACCGGCACCATTCCCAAGAACAGCTGGCTGCATCTAACCCCTGGCTGCATCTGAACCCTGGCTGCATCTGATCCACTGGCTGCATCTGACCTCTGGCTCTATCTGATCCCTTGTCTGATTCTGATCACCAGCTTCATCTGATTCCTGACTGCATCAATCCCTGGCTACTTCTGATCTCTGCCTGCATCTAATCCCCAGTTGCATCTCATCCCCCACGTTTTGTGCATTGGTCCTTATCCTGCTTAGACCTCATCAGCCCTGTAAATCTTCTTGCTGCATCTGATCCCTCGCTGCATCTGATCCAAGACTGCATCTCATCCCTGCTGCATCCATCCCTACATGTTGTGCTTCTGGTCTTGGCTTGGTAACCTCTCATTAGTCCGGACTTGATAGGCCTTCATCATCCCCACACATCTCTAGCCACATCTGATCCCTGGCTGCTTCCGATTCCTGGCTGCATCTCATCCCCTGCTGCATCTCATCCCTATGTATTGTGCATTTATCTTGACCTGGTATGACCCCATCATCCTTGCTCACCTACTCGCTGCATCCGATCCCTGGCTGCACCCGACCCCTGGCTGCATCTCATCCCACGCTCCTTCCCTTCTCTACATGCTGCAATCCATAGCTACTATACACAATGTTTCCGCTTCTCTTCACCTTCACTCCTATATTACTTTATTTCCTACAAACTCCACTCATCCCTCCTCCAAGCAATGAAGTTTTGCTCTCTTCCTCCATCCCACCCTGCCATCTCACCCCCTCCTCTTACCTGTTCCTCTACATTCAATCCTTCATCTCCAAACATGCACGCCCGCCACGCAACCTCTCCTCCTCCTGACACGTACTTCCAGGGCCTTAGGATACTCAGAACTGGGCTTTGAGGCTTCTTCACGGAAGTCACAGGGACCGAGACTCGGCTCCGTGACCCTGGCACTGTTGTTAAAAGTTCGGTGTGGGTGGCTCTCTCTCTTAGGGAAGATCATGTGGCGGGGAGGATTCATTTGGGAAGGAATGATGACCTGGGATACTTGTTTTTACATGACGCACCCTCAGGTTTGCAGCTATAGATGGCCGCCCCTGCATGACAGTTCTTCTGGGGGCCAATGGTAGGGAGGCAGCAGTGTTGTTAAGCCCTCTACATGTAGGGATAACCTACCAGAGTGAATTGGTAGTTGTGTTTCTGGTGCTCTTGATGTGTCAAGAAAGTTCACAGACACAGTGGGGTGCAGTCTTCAGATCTTTTACTCACAGTCACTGGGCCCTAGCCCACTGAGCACTGGGCTCTCAGAGGCAGGGATCCAGCTACTCCGGGTAGTAGGATGGTACATAACTGGCACCCCTTCTCTGTCCTTTCCTGGTTGTCTCATACTGTTCATGTGTGCAGTTGTCCACTGTGTCACCATGGAAGTACCACAGCTTCTGGGTTGCTAGCTGAGTCTTGTCTATCTTCTGCACTAGTCTTGGGGTTCCCGATGCACCTGTTCTTGTGGCCTGGTCACTCCACTGCCAGCGCCTGACAATGAATACAAGCCCTATGGGTGGATTGCTCACTGCCCGTGCCTCTGGGACCCTCTTTTCCTCCTGGAGCCACCTAGTTCTTTTTCTTTGCTCCTTAGTCTGGCCTCAGGATGAGCTCCCACTAGCTCCAGTCTTCTTTACACTTCTCTCAAGTTCATGTCCTTCTGTGACAGGCTTTCTTTCTCTAGCTTCCCTTCAACTCGACTATCACTGTTCTGTTGTCTAACGGTCTCTCCTCCTGCTGTTCAACTGTCTCTCCTGCTTTCTAGATCTTTCCCACTCAATTTATACCCTTTGTCACATGTCCCACATCATCTACGTGTGTTCTTCCTGGCTTCACTCTGTCACACCCCAGAGCCATGGGTACTCGGAACGGGCTGTTTAACACTTCTGGGGAGTTACAGGGGTCGAGGCCCGCTTCCGTAACCCTGGTTCAGTTGTAAAAGGAGTTCTTGGCTTAATAAGAAAAAGGGTGTCTTCAAGGGGAGTTATTCGTGACACCACCCGTGGTTTGTGGCTATAGGTAGCTACCACTGCTGCAGAACCTCTGGGACATTGGACATGCAGCTGGGATGTAGTGGCTCCCCACGGTGTAGAGCGGCCCCAGGGCAGTGGGTGATGCAAGGTGTAAGGTGCAGGATAGAGGGTACGCATCAACAGACAGACTCACATTTTGCTGGTTCCTCAAGTCCTTTACTGGCAAGACCGGTTCAACCACAAATGCTGTTGCTGTGAGTCCGTGTAACCTTGGAGCAACTCAGGGTTCTCCACACACACAGCAAGTTCTGAGGCCTCCTTGCTGCGCTTTCTCCTGTGGGTCCCTGCGACTGCTTGAAGCTGAACTGCGGCCCTCTCTTTCCGCTCTCCTGCACATGCCGTATGACAGGCAGCTCGAGTCCTTTATTAGCCCCACTTCAAGGGCGGCTATTCCCGGATTCTTGACGCTGTTTTGCCTCGGGCACTTGATGGGATGGGTACTTGGAATTCCCCACCCTCCGATTGGCTGCCGGGTCGTTAGGCCTACACAGACTCAGACTCCGGTGTCTGTTTCTTGGCGCTTACTTTTCTGGGGTGAGCTTGACACTGCTCTGCTCCCCAGGATCTCCTCGACTTCCTCAGTCCCTTCCTTAGGTCCCTCAGTTAGGCTTAGCTTTTCTGCAGCGAGCTTAGCACTGCTCTAGCCCACAGGATGTCTTCCTTAGTACTGCTCCTACTGAGCTAACTCCACCCCTGACCAGAATTTATAGGGGAGTTACCTTGAACCCGGGTTTAGATCTCCCCCTTCAGGCCTTGGAAGCAGAAAGGTGATGTGTGCTTTGGTTTTTCTTGGTGTGAATACCCGCTGTTGCTCTCAGGTAGGACACCACCCCCCGAGGGAGACAATGAAATAGTGGCATCCGAACTCTGAGGTGCCACAGCTCCTTCCCAGGTGCTCCCTCTAACTACTTCCTCTCCACTTATCCCACTACAATGGATACGACCAGAGGGATTCAGTCCTGTTACTGGAGGACTGGCTCCGAGAGCAGTGCAGGTATTCATCCCCGAGCTGCCAAACCGGAGGCACGAGCTTCTGTAGTCAGTCATGGCCAAAAGGCCCTGTATAGGTTCCGGAGGACTGGGAGAGGAACCCTCCAGAGAGGATCCATGGGAGCTGGCTGAGGGCTCTGCTCGCAGGGAGCGCTACTAGGAAGCAGGACAGAGAGCGTTGAGGGACAAGAGAAAGAACAGCAGGCACACCACCAAGGGTCCCAAGTGAGATGTCCCGGTCCCCTGGTGACTACCCAGGTCAGCAGAATCCGTTAAGACTGAACACCTGTATGCTGCATGAAGGCTGCCAGTAAAACCCGTACAGAGCTAAAGACTGTGTGATGTTTTTATTGCCTACGCTTGAGGAGCTGCACCCTTGTTCCTTGATTAAGACTGTAACAGGGCCGCTGACTTGAACTGCTTCCGAGTGTAAATCCCTATTCTCCATCAGTGCCCCTGGGACCCCCGCTCCACCTACAGGGAGCGTTACCAACTAGCTGCCTCATCATCACCCCAGATGTCTGCAAGCTGCACTGGTAATCTTATCGGGAACTGTAGGTGGCATCAAGAACACTTTTATTATTTTTTTCCCCTTTTTCAGTGACCACCAGGGCCACAGAACTGGGCAACAGGCCTCATGACATCCCCGTGAACTATAGCCGGGACCGGGTACCCCACGGCCCTGTGGCGGGTCACTTCCAGGCTCCAGATCCATAACACCGTTTGTGAATTGTGCCCTGTATGAATCAACTACTTGCAACAGTAAAGTTAAAGAGACTGTTACCCTTGTGTCTGTCAATTCTTCCATACACTGAAGCCCTGCACCCCCGATGAGTCCTGCTCTACAACAGACTATTTAGTTGCCCTGGGACCCATTCTTCCCATGGAGAGCTGATCCATCCTCGCTGCTACTCCCATCATCCCCAGAGGTCCCTACTGCACCAGCAGCTTTACCGGCCGCATTCCACAGGTGGCGTCACGACACTCTTTTATTTTTGTTTAATTTTAATCCATTTTCCAATCCCCCTATTTAACTTCTTGTCCGACGAGGGGATCACACATACTGTAAAATACAGCAGCCCCAGATGATGATGAAAGGGCCCGGTTCCGGGTACCCCAAGGTCCCCGCCAGGGGTGAGACAGATACTACCCTC